>CAAKHC010004149.1:0-44416 GCA_901007825.1 Macroramphosus scolopax | reverse complement strand
AAAAAAAAAAGGGGGGGGGGGGGGCCCCCCCCCCCCCCCCCCCCCCCCCCCCCCCCCCTTCCCCCCCTGGAGGAATGTCTGATAAATGTGCTTACTGGTTTTAGATATGGAATAATTAGGAGTTTGGGAAGTGGCTGATGAATGCATTAGCATAATAATTGTAATCCAGAGGAGCTGGAGGGTGAAGACGGGCGGTGTTTTTCTGTTGTGGATGAGACTAATATCGTACACGAGCGGTTGGTTAGTGGCCCCCCCACTGGGTGTGGGACCCGACTATAAACCTGCCAGGTTTTTTTTTATTTTCTCTTTGAGCTGGTTTGGGATGTCGGGCTGAGGAAAGGTGTCAGGTGTTACTGTGGCAGGAGGGCAAATACCTCTTGACCCCTGATTGAGGAGGTTGCTGGCTTCAAAGGGTCGGGGTTCATTGGGGGGGGGGGGGCTTTAAGCCTCAATGCTAAACCCTGCAGATCAAACCAAACTGTACTAATGAGACACGTAAAGGATGCAGATAGAAAAACATAGGATGTTAGAGCTAATATGAAACCAGCCAAGGTAAATATCATCATATCAGCTGGTGATCTGACAGCTAATGATCAGCCTTGGTTGAGTGGGACAAAACTAGTTTTACCAACTATAAAATGTGTGTGAAAGCCAACAGAGGATCACACTGGGTACGCGAATAACAATAGTGATTAGAAACTGTGTGTCAGTGTGTGTGTTCGTATGTGAGCATGCTTATCCCCGTCATTCATCTCTGCAGCCGGAGTCAGAGGAAGCAATCAGCGGCGGCCTGTCTTCTGATTTGAATTCTCTTTGTTTAGCCACACAAAAGAGACTCCCCCACTTCTTGCTTCGCTGCTGAAGCTGTTTCTCTACACAAAACATTTTTTTTGCTTTCTCTTCTCTGTCCTGTTGCGTGATTAAATATTGGTTTTATCCGGACTCAAACAGTCACCAGCTGATACAACCGACAGGAATGGTGACTGTAACGTGTTGGATCGGGGCTCCGCTGGCGTCCTGTGATGCCTCTCAGTAAAAGCAACATGACACTAGTTCCTGAGTATTAGTGCCTTTTTCAATTCAATTACCCTTTCTTGTCCATTATGTTTTTAAGTAGATTTAATTTCTTTGGTTAAGTACTTTTGTATTGTCATGGTGAATTGTTAAGAGTCGCTGCATTGCCTTTGTGACACTAAGCCTTTAAACGTGAATCTTTTTAAGTCTCTGTTCAAACCGACTTACTCACGCCTGCTGAACTGCTCCCTGTAAGACCTGGTCCACATACAGTGTGTGTTAGGAATACATAAATACTATAACGTGTCCTACAGGGTTATTGCAGCAAGAAATACATGATAACCACATTAAAGTCCTCTAATACTGACCTACTCCCCTTTAAACATTCTTATATTTTCCATCTGTCCATTTGTCTCCTACTTCACAATGAAGTTTATTCCAAGTGTTATTACACTGTTTCCACGTCATCACCTCTTTGTGTGATCTTATCTTCCTCATCTGTTGCACATAGTCTTCAATAAAGAAAAGATTACTGGAGTTTCCAGGAACATGTCCTCAGCTGTAGTTAATACCTGCGACTGGTGCAGACCTTAAATGACCCGTTCTAGTTACTTCAGAGTTCAGTGTTTTCATTGCGATGACGCATGTTCACCTTATTATGTCTGCCCCCGGTAAGTGGAAACACTGTATAACTTTAAGTATGATGAGTGTTTATAATTCATCAAATGATCTTAATGAAGGTTCATGTCTGAGTGCTTTCATGTGCTCGCCTGTCGTCGACTGTAATCTTGTTTCCTCTCTCTCAAGAGGCTGTAATCTGATCTGTTTACATCACATCTGTCGAGGGTTGAGGACCTGATAGATTCACCTCACAAAGACAGATTCACAAATGCATGTAAACGCAATACAGCAACACACATTGAAACACACACACAATCCCCAGAATGGCATCTCTCCTGTCCGGACTTGAGCAGGTTCTCTGTTGGCCTCAGGTAGCGGAAGAGACAGGTTCACCCCCCCTTTATAGCTATCAGCAACACCTGGAACTCCACCTGTCTCCCCTCTACCTGTCTGTCTGTCTGTCTGTCTGTCCTACCCCACCTCCACCTGATCCCCTTGTTCAGCAGAGTGGGTGTTGTGGTTTGGCCCCGGGCTCTCTAATAATAATCACTGGATCTGTCTTCTCCCCTCCTGCTCCTGTTCCCGTCTCATGAACCAGCAGACCTGCTCCCTATAGATACAAGAGTTTATTTGTATGATAATCACAGACACAAAGCAACTCAGCTTCATGTGTACTTGTATCCACACCCCTTCCTACAGTGGATTGTATGTCTGGTCCTGGTTGGGTCTCTCAGGACTGATCCCAGCTGCTGTTTCAAGACCTCTCTCCAACACTAACCCAGACCAGCAGTGCGTGGGTGTCTCTGTCTGGTGTGTGTGTGTGCGTGTGTGTGTGTGCACTGAGCCGTGGCTCCACTCTGGAATACCGGGAGTGTTTGGTTAATGATGGCAGAAGGCGGCGGGGTTACTCAGGGTTTGGTTACCAGGATCGTTGGCACCATGGGTAAATCATAAACTTAACTGAACCATCTGTGATTGTCACACAGTGAAATCTGCAGGTTTCATCATGTTGCATGAAATCTATCAGACCAGAACGAGGTATATTCTCTCTGTTCCTCCAACATCTTGCATCGGGTCCTGTTCAAGAGCTCAGCTGAGAATCTGTCACTTCGTCTTTGCTTTATTCTACAATGTACTTAAACTGTTTTTCTTGCTTCAATTCTGAAGTAGTGAGTTTGCCATAGCGTGTGTGTCCATGATGCTATAAGATTTAAACAATATGGGTCAGCATCACCTGTTACAGATGACATTGCATATCTAATAACACTCAGGCTTGTATTGTTAATGACAAACTTGAATCATGTTCACTCTTGAACGCCTCAGACTTCCTGCTGACAAGGGTGCAGTCATATCAGTTATGTTATGCATGCTGTGTGACCTATGGTTTGACTGGTCAGCTGGTCACCTCGGACTTTGGTTGCAGCCAAAAAAGCTGCCGTGCTAATAACAGAACACGGTAACCCGTCCAGGTTAACCCGAGAACATCTTTCCTCCTGTGAAAAGGATGAGCCATGTTACTTCTGTACTAGAGGAGCATCAGTGAATCACAGACTTTGTGTCCAAGACAAAACTTTATTCAACGAACAATGCTTCCAAAATGTAGACGGTGATGGAGAATACAATTTCTGTTAAGTCATTGAAGAATGACGCAAGTCACCTCAAATTTATGGTCTTGTCACGAAAAGGGAAAAATGCCGATTCTTGTTTTCTCACATGCACTGAGAGTATGTTAAACATTCGGACTGAGATACGAACAGGCGCTCCTGTCCCTTGTCTGCTCTCTGCTTATCTTACACACACACCAACACTCATACAACCACACAATGCAACCAAATACTTTTCCCCAGAAATCCAGACTCTCACTCAGCCTTATACTCCCTTAGAATACTAAACGCTGCAAGAGCCTCCCAGCTATGTTCATTCTGCTGCGTCCCAGCGGTGTGTGCGTGTTTGTAATGAAGCCAGACCAGCAGCAGTCTGAGAGCAGTCTGAGGCGGTATGACCCACGCTCGTCTCCGAGATGTGGACACTCAATACAAGCTGCCAGGTCAAGTATGTTGCCAAGTTAATCAGAATCCCAAAACACCCACGTACCCCAGCTGCTGCAGAACACCACTCCACCTACACTGAAAACATCTCCATCTGAGTCATCTGTTCTCATTTCCTTTTTAAGGAATAACTCGTGCGGTGAGGAGTTTGGAGGTGTGATTTATCATGTACCGGTGGGTTTTGCCAATCGCACCAGTCCTTGGAAAAGACTCGGTGTTGTGTCGGATCCATTCCAATTCCATGCAATCGTCTGATCTGTAGATTTGTTCATAGGAGCAGAGTAAATCTGCAAAAAAAATTCAATTTGGGCAATTTTGAGACACGTTTTTGACAAATTGCAAGCAGTTTTTGACAGTGCCAATGCTCATTAAATCCCCTTCTGTTGAACTATAACAGGTTTTAACATGCTCAATTAGAGAAAGATTGATGTAAAGTCTCAGCACACTTCTCATTGATTGATGTTTCACTAGAAATAAACTGAGGTTGAAGTAATTTACCAGCTTGCTAGTTTTTTAAAGTATTTCCCCCCCGTATCTCTACACATTTACTGAGCACTCAGTGAGTCGTACCTACAAGATTCCACAATCACATGTTTTGTTACGATACACAGAAGGATGCTGCTGTGCCCGTCTCTGGTGTGATATCTCATTGAAGACTCTCTTGACTTAACGTCAAACATATTGATTTGAAACCAGACTGGAATGATCTCTTTTGACAGCCCGGGGGTAAAACGTACATCCTGAAATTCATTTTTTCAGGATCCGCAGGAAATGTGCTGCCTGAATATAAACTAAGACCAAGTGTTTAAAGGCTTAGTGCCACAAAGGCAATATGGAGGTGGCTCGAGGGGCTTGATTTACATGGTTAGGAGAAGGAATTAAACGGGGAAAATAAAGAGGTCTGTTATGAGAAGAGAAAACCTGGTAGAATCCTTAGAGAAATTAGGGGTTGGTTGCCATGGATACTGTATCAGCAGACCATCTTTCCTCCCTGTGGGCTTGTAAGAAGCACACCTGTATACCTTGGACACAGGCAAACACTGATGAGGGTGGGGATCTCCCTCACATTCTCCTTTTTAAAGATCAGACTTTGCAGCTCTACCTTCCACAGATCCATCTTGATGATTGTACTCAATCTTTTTGTCCTATTACTTCTGTAAGCTTCCTTCAGAGCGTTTTTTTTGCCAAGTATATGCCTTCCTCAGCCCAAAGTGGTGAGAGGCAGTAATGACCCACAGCGAGAAAAAGAGCTTGATATGCGACAAAGGTCAAACACTGGATTCAAAACCGCAACGTCTTGATTGCAAAGTATACGAGTGTCAGCCAAGTGAACCAACCAACCAAACTGCCGCGCCACAGAGCCAGCAGTTTATAAAGAGAGAAGCAGAGGTCAGGAGCTCGGTCCCACGTCTCTGGTCTGGAATCTGAAAACAGCAGAACATATTGGATTTAAATTCATCTACACTGAGTGTATTGTGTAGCACTCAGCTCAGGGTAAGTTTTAATCTCCCGTATCTCCTCAGACTAAATATATGTAGATGTGTTGAGGTTGGGTGAAGGCGGTGAGTCAGGCAGTCGAGCAGGTTTGTTCAAGCTGCAGGTTTAAAGTTTCAGGAGAAACGTAATAATCCCTTTTTTCAGTATTCAAGCTGAATAGTTTACAGACTCTGACATGTCACAGGCTACATGAAACACATTTATCCCAGCAGCCCCGAATGATATGTGATTCATTGGAAAACATTAGTTATTAATTGATATTAACTTGTTAACACACCTCTTAATAGTGGAGCATCGTACCTCTCAAATGATCTTTGACTGGGTGCATGGACCTTCTTCCTCCTGACATCAGACGGATTAACAATAAATAGTAAACTACGACTGGCAGCTGTGAAGTTTTGTTCTTTTAACCGGTGTAAGTGATGATCAGCAGGTTAGACATGAGACGTTGCTGTGTTAGTGCAGTGATGCCCTGCGGTGCACGCTGAAGGAAAACTGCTCTGCAACGCTGAGATCGAAACTGAGATGCATCATTGTATTCACTTTTGGTATCTTTGGAATCATTATTGTTTGGTTTGGGTTGCACAATATTGACCTTTATATGTTTCCACACTGTCTGGAACAGGTCAGAGTTTCTATAACTCATTGACAATCACATCTTATAGATTATAGATAACTATTGCACAAGTATGGTTTCTAGATGTTTGTCTAATGTTCTGCACTGTCAATCATGTTCAGACAGAGAAGGAAAAGAGAGCAAACCAATGAGAGCATGAATCATAGTCCGTCATCTGGACTCTGAGCAGAAAACCAGACATGTTTATGTTTGCTTTTATGTTTTAGCTGCACCCCAATGTAACAGCTAATCATGTATTATTAGACCCTGGGGGGTCCCACAGGTGTAGAGGCAAGAGTTACAGCCCTGTATTTCATTCTAACATTGAGGCGACAATGGACCGGCCTGTATGCGGTGTTTGTTTAACCAGTGCGTCTGCATGCATGTGAGAAATTCCACGTGTGTTTGTGTTATCTTAAATTCCCCATTCTGTTGCATGAGTGGACGTAGCGTGTGCAAAGAGTTTGGTGTGTTTTTACTGTGGATCCGGGTCAGTCGGTTGAATGTAAGGGAGCTTGTTTACACATCAAATAGAGAGAGAGAGAAAGAGAGAGAGAGAGAGGGGCAGAATCTGTGTGAAAGAAAGGCAGCCAGAGGGATCTAACTGCTTTGATAGATTCTCTGAATGCAGATAGCAAATGTTTTCCCGAAGCAGGAGACAATAGGACCAGACACGGGAGAGAGGGAAAGATTCCTGAGTGTCCAGTCCTGTCATTTCTCGTCAGTGTGGGGACAGCTGTGTCATTTTCATACCACATGCCTGCTGGTCTCTGGCCCGGAATGTGCCCGATTCTGTCCCAGCAGCCCCTTCACTTCCTCCTAACCGACTCCCTCTCCCTGTTCACTCCGCTATATCCTTGTGTTTCCTAGAATGTAATGTGGTAAAGTTGTCGTCTTTTCCTTTAAGTGTCTGTTTTCGTATCATCGAGCTGTGGAAAATAACTTGGAGTAAAATATCAAAAACATTATATTTAATCAAAAAGTAAGTTATTAAAATCTGAATAGCCAGGAGGTCGACTGTGTTAATTAACCTTTAAACAGTCTAATACATGTTTTATGAAGTCCAAGGGAAAGATTAGCTGCAAGCGCAGATACTAATTGGAGAAATCTGTATGAATGATTCAGTAAAAACCGGCTAAATAACTCGGAGTAACATCTGCTGTCGTGTTTATGTTGCCATAATACGTTTCTAATTTCCATGAGCTTTGCGCCTGTCTGAGCCTGCTGTACTCTGTTTGTTTGTTTTCATTCCAAACAGCATCTGTCTTATCTGTTTTTTTGTCGTTTTGTTCCAATTAAAAGATAACCTGCTGCACTGTCGCGCTAAGATTACATTTATACAGTTGATATTAAAGATGGTACTCAGTTACACAGTATGAACATGATTGGGAAGTTTTAATTACAAATTGATGGGAATTTGAATTTGTGAAATTTAGATGCTAATATTTTAATATTTTTCTTCTTTATCCCCAATCATTAATCATTATCCAAAATTGTTAACTCATCTAATGTTGAGGTCCTGTGTCGGTGTGTATTTCCTGACAAAGTGCTTTGCATGTCTCATTTCATGTCTGATATGCTGGGACATGTGGCGTATGACAGTGGCTCCAGAGTTCTAATGCTGCGTCTGCACAGTGTACACAGACCTCACCTGTCATCTTGTCCATGATGTCACCGTGCCCCGAGGGCTCCAACTCCCTACCCTGTCTGTCTGTCCGTCTGTCTGTCTGTCTGCGTGGACAGAGACAGAGAGTTGGGGAGATATGATCCAGCTGCAGTGTCAGGACCTGTAGCTGCCCATCAAACACAGGAAATCCCCTTACTTCTGCTTCTCAGCTCTGTTGTGGTCGCATGTCTGTGTGTATATTTCTGCGGCAGAGATCCTGTGTGCATGTGCCAAAGCCTGACAAGGTTTTTCAGCAGGGGGGTCAGAGTACTGCACGGCCGACCAACTGACCACAGTCCCCGGGGGCACACACAAGAAAAGTTAAACAAACAGTCCTTTCTCAGCACACATCCAGGCACTCTTATTGGCTGACCCACGTGAGAGACCTGTTTTCATTGGTCCCCTTTGCCTCCCCCAAACTGCTCCTCTCTTTTAAGGAAGGTTTGACCTCTGACCTCTGACCTCTTTGGGAAAGTAGAAACCTCTCTCAAAGTACCGGGCATGAGATGAGGTTCTTCACTGGAATGTCTTGATTTGGGTGACTCTTCCTTCTCCACCACTGTCCTCTTTGACTTGTTAAACTGGGTTCATTAAGCCAGGCAGAGAGTGAAGTCCTCTTCCATCCTGGTGAACTAACTGCTAACTGCACACTCCAGTTGTTTTAAAGAGTCAGGTCACCCAAGTCTTGAATAAACATGCTCTTTCAAAGCTTTGGACACCACAGACAACTCTATTGTATTGTGGTGGAGGCAAAAATATCCAAATCCCTTTCAATGTTTCACCTCAGCCTGTCAGTGTGAAGATGTAGATGCCAGCCTCGGTGGCCTGCCTTTGGCACAGCTTCCAGCTCGGGGCAGCTCGTGGTTGATGTCTCTTTCTCCTCTGATTGGCCGTAAGGGGCTGGTGGTTGTTAACTGGCAGGTTGTGTTGCCAGCAGGAGGCTGTGGGCTGGGCCACGCTGCTTAGCCTGATCTCTAATTAGCACGGGCTTGTCAGCTAGTCTGGGTGGATCTGTCTGGGAAATTGCAGTCTCCCTTACAAAGAGACACACACTCACATGTACGTGAACCATAGCAGGGAAACACACAGTAAAGCAACAGTGGAATGAGGATGGGCTTCCAGTCTGTGATCATGCGGCTTTGCTTGTGTTGCTGTCTGATTCTTGTCAGAATGAAGTGGCTTATTTAGGGCTCGGGGTGTGTTTCAGTGCACTCTATTAGTGGCACGGCTGCAGCAGTGAAGTGGTTAACAGTCCTGGGGGAGGCTCATGTTACCAGCGGCAGGGCAGGTCCTTCCCTTTTCTCCCTCCAGTCCCTCTCTGTTAGTTCAGAGAGAGACAAACAGCGCCCGAGGGATGAAGCATCAGTGCAACGAGTGACAAAGGAGCTCGATCTAGGAACATAGCCAAGGTGAGAGAGAGGGCGAGAGACACTGGGAAATTGCAGAGAGAGAGAGAGAGAGAGTCAGACAGAGAGGGAGTGGGAAACGTTTGACTGTGTGAACACTCACATGGAGTCATGAAGCTCTCAGTCCAGCTTGCCGTTTTCCCGCAGCGCTCTGGTTCCCACGGCAACCCAGGCACCCTGACCAGGTAGATTCATGTGTGTGTGTGTTTGTGTGTGTGCTTGTGCGCAAGGAAAGGAAACCTTGTTCCTCTAGCAATGAATATGGTTTAGTTATTATCAGGATGTGTAAAGATCTTTATAGGTTGGTATCTTTTTCTTCATGTGAGTCCACATATGTTCCTTTTCCTTGTGTCTGTGTGTGTGTGTGTGTGTGTGGGGGGGGGGGGGGTCTTCTGTGGCTGCATGAATAAGTTGAAACAGCTATTGTCGCTCTAAATCTCTCAGCACCTTTCAGACCGTCTGCTCCGTGGATGCTTTCTACTTAAAAGTTGGTGGTGATTCCGCCTTGCTGTTGCTTGATTTATTCTGCTGGTGAAAGCAAAGGGAAGTAATGTTTTCTCTCTGTTTTTGTATGTCAGGCTGTTAGCAGCAGCAAAACGATTAGTTATTGGGTTGACATCTGTTGGAAAGACTGTGCAAAGAACCAGCTGAATAGATTTCGGTGGTAATCTAAATCTTGGGTTCCTGCCAATGACTATCCTTTGTTTTTGTTTAGATTTTAAGCCGTAATTCGGAGGCTGTATTCATGTACATGCTCGACTTTCAAATTGTAGGCTAATCAGTGCCTCATTGACTTGGTGTTTGTCAAAGACCGGGACGATTAAAGACAAATGGGAGTTGATACAAAGGCTTGATTTCCAATCTCAGTACTTGTAACACACCTGGTGCATTGTGTTTTCTATAACAATGAAGTTAGTGCTGAAGGATCATCATACACATAGTCTGAGCCTCAGATATGCTCTGATTAAGATTCATTCAGAATATAACACTGCTGCATGAAGGGGTTGGGCTCACACTGTCGGAGTACATATAGACTTTACTCAATGACTTATCCAGACTGCTCCAACTAAGGAATGTAAGTTTTGTATCATTATCAACAATAAGATATCGTATTGGCATTGGTATTGTTTCCAATGGAGGTGGCCCTCCTTGTGATGTATTTACGGTCATATTTGTTCTTTGATGATTCATTGATTAATCAACAGTAAGTGTTTTGTTATTGTGTAAGTGTAAGTTATTTGTTGCCATTTGCGTCAGCAGAATCAAGTTGTAACAAACCGACATACAGTCACAGCTGGATCATAAGACAAGACAAACATATTAAATGAATCATCGACTACCACACTGGTGTTCATGGTAGCAGAGGAATTAGGTGTGTGTGTGTGTGTGTGTCTGTGTCTGTGTCTGTGTCTGTGTCTGTGTCTGTGTGTGTGTGTGTGTCTTGTGCACTCAACCCTGTACTGACCATCATCATCAGCCTCCCTCTGGTCCTTTCAGAGTGATGTTTGCCAACCATCCAGGCTTCCTGGCCATGGCCGACTCCCACCGGACGTACACACAAACACACAAACACACACACACACGCACGCACATAGGCATACACACACATATTTACAAATAAATCCAGCCGGCATTAACTCCCAGCATGTTTGCTCTGTTCAGATGGGTCTGTTTGAACATATCACCCCCAACCCAGCAAACACACACACAAAAACACCATGATGTCCCTGCACCAACGATCCTTTGTTCACGTGATAGACAGCCATATTCAGTGTGTGTGTGTGTGTGTGTGTACCCAAGCTGAAGTCATTTTAGATGAATAAAGGAAGCAGAAAGAAACACCAGGCAGTCAGAGGCAATGATTTTGCAATTTTAGTTCCCTTCCACCAACTACTTGGTGATCTTATAGATGTACAGGAAACAGAACTAATATACTATGAGTACGTGTGTTGATGCTCTTTAAAGTTCTTGCAACCATCGCAGGGTCCTCTTTGTACATGACACCCCGGTGCTGCTTCTTCTGTGTCCGTGAAGATGAATGAAACATGTTTCAGAGTCTAACAAAAGCCCAGTTCTCTCCCTCAGCCTCTCCACTCTTTAAATGTATTGTTAAAAGAGTTTTCCAGTAAGCCTCTCTCTCTCTATCCTCTGCTGCTTGTGTGTGTGTGAACAGTTGGGATGACAGCAGCTCTGTGAGCAGTGGGATCAGCGACAACGTCGACACAGATGACATCAACACCAGCTCCTCCATTTCCTCCTACACCAAAACGCCTGCATCACAACGCAAAGGCCTCAGCACACAGGTAACACCACTGACTCTGATTTAGAACAATTGTGTAAATTATCCGGTTTAAAGTCAACAAATATATTCATCAAGTCCTCGTTGTGCCAGAGCTCGTCTTCCGCTCATCTTCCTCTGTCTGTACACATTCAACCACACTGTCTGGGGTCATTTCCTCATGTAGAAGCAGCCAACATGAATATGCCTATTGTCCCGTCAGTGTTTCATTCTGTGTTTAAGTGTGCCAAGATGAATTTTTTATATCAATGCTGCCTTGTGCAGAATATAACAAACGGCTTTGTGTCCATTATTTGACACTGAGATGAAGAACTTGACACCATTAAATGATCAATCCACCATGCTGCAATTTTATCAAAAGGAGACTCTTTGTTGTTGCAACATAAGAACCGACCGTTTGATTGACGCCCATACATTTTTAAATAAGTATTTGTCCTCCTCATGTTGACGAACAATAAAGCAAAACAAAGAATTCTCTGTATTTAAAAAAAATTAACGACACAGATCTTTCTCGTAAGTTGCCTAGCAACAGTGACTGTGATCACATGCTCAACTTCTTATGTGAAAGTCCAAATCATCTGAGGTCGAGTTATCTTGAAGTAAGTTCACAACAGGTGCAGATGTTTTTCAGTCAAACGTTCTATGGCATCGTTAAAGGTTTGAAAAAATATGCATTATACCATAGAAACTGTAAGCAGTAAACGCATAACAGCATTAATCTTCCAAGCATCCTGCCACTTTCCTTTAATTTCCTTTAACCCAGTCTGCCCCAGCATTCCAGTACATTCAATACAAACCGTTGGACTACACATTGTGGGTTGCACAGCCGTGAACTCTCACCATTAACACTGATGTTGACACTGGCCTCAATTCATTAAATGAAGATTAAGAGCCACTAAAGTTCAGAAAAGTGATCAGCGAGACAATATTATTGTCAGTTGAGTCATGTACATCACAGACAAGCGCTGTATTGTCACTAATGTAGAGCCAGTCACGATTTGACGTGTGTCCATTATTGCTGCAGAGGTCAAGTGCTGGAGAAAAAACAAAAGAGGACACAAAGGGCTCTTTCTCTCAGCGGCTCTGACACAGTGCAAGTTAATATAGTCTGCCTCGTATGTCCTCCGGTAACAACACACACTGGCTGGGTGATGTGTTTCCAAAGGTCTCTGAGCAGACCTCTCCTGCTGCTTCTGCAGGAGCACCTTTAAGCAGCTGTCGTTCCTGTTTATACAACATACAGTCTCTCTAACTGCACAGCAAGACAAATGCAGCTGCAATATTTCTAATAAAGAGTAGACCTCTTCCTCCTGAAGACCTGAAAATTCCTCAGGTGTTGCTGGTGTGGATGCTGGCAGGAGTATTCAGCCTGATGGTTGTGATAAAATGTTGGGTCGGTGTAAAAGCACTTGGCAGCGTCTCATAAAAGACGCTTTTCTCAGCAGTTGTAAATCTAACATGCTATGTGTGGGTGTGTGTTCCCAGCCTGTGACAGATGCAGAGAAGCACTCGGCCTCCACAGCGGTGCACCAGGCCTGGTCTGGAGACGAGGTGAAGAGGCCAGACGGTGGGTCAGACAGTGGGGTCAGAATGGAGCAGAGCTCAAAGTGGAGCCGCCGACACCCCTCTGACATCTCAGATGAGTCCGACAAGGGCGGCTCAGGGAGGAAAGCCCACTCTGCGTCCCACACAGGCTCCTTGAGGAGAGGCATGAGCACTCAGGTGGGGGTGACGTCCCCCCGGACCAAAAGCACCAGTAACACAGGCTCCACAGGCTCGATCACCCTCAAGACCCACAGTTCAGGTAACACAGCTTTGAACTTAGCCGATCATAAAGAGTAAAACTATAATGTCTACAATTAAAAAAAGAAAATAATCATGAATAAGAATAAGAAAATTAAATAAATTAATACTTTTTTCCGAGTTTGCACATATTTGTCAACACTTTGCAACATCAGCTCCATCAGAACTGTTTCCTCAAAGACAAAACTATTTTACTTTGCTTGTCTTACACAATATTGTTCATTTGGCTGTTGCTTCTTAGTTGCCTAAACAATAGCCTTAGTCATTTATGGCTTGAGATGCTCGCATGTTTTGGCTTGTAAGCCTTCTCAGATATCAATGGCAGCCAAAACAAAACAAAAGTTAAGATAAACTGACTCATTTATGCTGCTGTCCTCGGCCGTGTGTACTGCAGGTAAAACAGACGACGTCAAGGTGTCAGAAAAGGGACGTCGTTCTCCTCGTTCTCACGGCATTCAGCGCTCACCCTCAGATGCAGGACGCAGCAGTGGCGATGAGGCAAAGAAACAATCGATCACCACCAGCCGTACAACAACAAACGCCCTCTTGGAGCCTCATGCGCAGACACACGCCTCGCGCACCCCGACTAGCACCTTTGGCTTCAAGAAGCAGGGCACTGGGATGGTAACTATGGTTACTGCTAGTGGGGCCACCATTACCAGCGGCTCAGCAACTCTAGGCAAAATGCCTAAATCTGGGGCACGTTCACTGGCAGGGGGACTGAAGTCAAGTGGGCAGGATGGGACGTCCATGCTAGGTCACCACGACGATGGCTTCCTCCCCATGAGTGCCCGCTCCACCCTTCAGTACCGTAGCCTCCCGAGGCCCAGTCGCTCAGGATCAGCTGCCCGTAACGGTAACCGCTCCTCCACCAGCAGCATTGAGGCCGCCGTGCTCTCAGTCACATCACATGGGAAAAGTTCTATGAGCATTGCGAAGGCCAATTGCTCAGGAGGCTTGCTGGCCAATCAGACGGATCGGGAGAAGGGCGTCTCTGAGATTGACAACCTCAGGAGCGGAGTTGTGTTACAGAGTGGAGGAGCAGTGACTGTTCCTCTAACAGGAAGGCAGCAGGTTTCCTCGCCTACACTACGCAGGTGAGCACACAGAGCATAATATGTATTGTCAGTAATTCTGCTGACATATAAGCCAATAACTGATGAATGAGGTCCAATTGTTTGGGCTTGAATTTACTGACTAAGAGTTCTCACACATGGAATATGGCTTCAGAGACTCTAATCACACAGTCACAGTAAATGATCTGTGTTGAGTAAGGGTCACACGTGTGGGCTTGTTTTCATATTTGCGCACACACTCACACAGTCTTAGAGAGGTTAAATCGGGCCATTGTGTAAGGCAGACCTCGAGCTCAGCTGATCAGCTGCCAAGCCTCAGCCTTGGCGATGCCGAGGGGGAGGGTGTGGTGCGGGGTAATGGGAGTCTTACCTCAGCGCGCTGCCCTCATTAATGTCAGGGAGCGATAACTCTTCAAAGAGGCTCAGTGCTGCTGTCATTGCCCACCGCGGCTCCACTCGCAGCCACATTTAACTCTAACCCGGGATTAGCAGGGAACCAGGAGAGAGTTCTGACTGTGTGTTGGCCTTGACTCACATCTGTGTGCTTACTGTACCTCTCCTGCGTCTGCCTTTCTCGTTTCATGTAGAATAATAAATAATATATATAGACATTTCTTTTTAAATATTCTCTGGCCTCAATTCATTAAATGAAGATTAGGAGCCACTAAAGTTAAATAATTGATCAGTGAAACAATAACATTCATAGTTCATGATCCATGGAGGAGGAATTCTGATGATTTATGTGACATCTTGACTTAATTATATCCAGCAGCTGTGAATATTGTTATAAAATGTCTCATAATGAGGTGTTAAGTTGTTTTAAGTACGAAACTTGTGCACGTTAATAAATGGGTTATAAATCTGTGCGTAATGTTCTTCTCATAGGTCACATTACAAAGACAAATCAAAATACTTTCCAACTTTCACAGGTTGTTTGGTGGGAAGCCCAGCAAACAGGCTCCGGTAACCACAGCTGAAAACATGAAGAACTCCACAGTTATCTCCAACCCCCACGCCACCATGAATCATGTGACGACAGTGGTGGAGTCCCCCGATGGAGGGCTGGGAGGCGGGGACATTGAGACCAACAGCCCCCTGTTTGGGGGCAGACTGCTGGGATCAGGGACAGGGACACTGGGCAGCGAGCAAGTGAGTAAATACATCTTAGATAAATGAAGAGAATAAATGTCTTTGTCTATAAATGATGACAACATCGGATAATTGTCTGCGATCCTCCATTATAATATACAATGTACATCGCAGCTTGAGCATACACAATACATTTTTCTTTTATTTATTCTTGGGCTTTTAAATTCATAACTTTTAAAAATGCAATAAACTGTCTTTAGGATCACAGGGGTAACTTGTTTTATTCTATTAACTGTGTCACAGGAGCAGACGCTTATTCATTAGTAACACTACCATTTTTAGCTGTGCACATTCCTCATCTTCCCACCATCCGTTACTTCTCATGAAAAGACGGAAAGCATTTTTCATCAGTATATCTTGGAGTTGAATTTGAGTTATTCTTAGCAATGCCAGTGAGATGACTCAAGGGACGACCATGACGGCCTCTCGGTCGGTCTGGTACTTTGATTATGGCTGAAAATGTTCAACACTCTTGTGTTCCCTGCAATGGAGACTGTCATTGTTTCCAGGTAGCTGATCTAGGTAGGAAGATACTCAGTATGGTTCAGCAGTTGTATTTGTTGTAATACCCTTAAACTGGTGCTGATGTTCATGTCATCATTTTTTAATGAGGATTTAGACGTTTTCAGTCATGCTCGTGGCATATTGCTCTTAGAGTAACAGCAATCACTGTGTTGCGGGGCATTAGGTCAACAGTTGAGCATTTCCAAATCAAATAGCAGGATTGCCAGATGGCACCAACATGACTTTGGACATCACACTTTTCCTGTGCTGACATGATCAGGTTGATATGTTTAGTTCATTGTGAAGTGTCTCCTCACTCGTGTGGCAGATGGCAACGAAACATTGGCGGAGAAAATTAACTCCCACGCGGTATGATTTTAATAACATTTGAAATCCCTTAAACTGTTATATCAGAATTTAAATTTTTTTGGTTCTTTGATTCAGGACTGACAAACAAACATTTCTTACAGCCTCGGCTGCTGTTAGAATGCTAACATGCTAAGCTGAGATGCTAATCTTGAAGCCCATTACCTGTCAAACATCAGATAATAGTGTTGTTGTTAGCATGTTTTCATGCTAATATTAGCATTTAGCTCAAAGTACAGCTGGTCAGAGTTGCCAGCTGACAAACTGTTCCAGAACGTACATGTTGTCCTGCTACACATACCTGACTGACTAATGTAATATCCTGTTTACCATTTAGCTCGAAAGCTACTGTACAACTTTTTAATTTCATCATTAAGGCTTATAGCAACTGTCACTCAGCGCCATTGTCAAACCAGATGATGAAGTTCTAGTTTAAGATTTGAATGGTTAGGTTAACCTATTAGTTAAGGGGAGTAAAGGTGTAGGTTTTTGTGTTTATGTTGTTTACAGAGCCAATGACAAATCATTGGCAGGGACATAACTATGATTTTATTCTCACCTGACTGTCGCAACAAACCATGTGTGTGTTCTGAATACAAAAGGGCACTGTCGGTACTTGTTCCACCGATTGTCGGTTTTAGTTCTGTGAAATGATTCATAAGACTTTATCTGAAAAGTTGTGAATCATACAGTGACACATTGTTTTTCAAAGTAGCAGTAATGTCTCAAACAACAGGCATAATTTCAACCTGTGTTTTTTAAGCATATAGACCATTGAACAAAAATGAATAGAAATGTGATAACAAAATACAAATGTAACTGATAGTTCTTTGATCAATTCTCAAAGCTTGACGTGTCGGAGAATCGTGAAAAAACAAGGATGAGAATTATTTCTGTCTGACTAATATGTATTGACTTATTGTTTCAGCATCAGACTAGATAGACCACCTTTGATTTAAAAAACAATGTTTCTTTGCCTCAACAGGCCTCCAGTCCCGGCTCGGTTTACTCCTCCACTGGGCCCTCCAACAGCTTGACGTGGGGCACCACATTCAGCAGCTCCTCTGCCCAGAGCAGGGAGAGCACGCTGGGTGGGCACTGCGGGGCAGGCAGCATGGGGTACCCCTCTGTCAGCAGCATGCACACCAGCAGCGAGTCCATCGACATGAGCCTGGGCAGCGCCGGAGGTGGAGGAGGCCATGGGACCCATAGGGAGGACACGCTGTCTGCCCTGGGCCGCACTGGAAGCGTCAAGACTGGCATATCCGAAAGGTGAGGACACGGAAGGGACAGACAAAGCTGTGTCTTTTAGGGATTCATTTCTCCATCCATTTTCAAAAACTATGTTTCCATTCCTAACGAAATATCTATTCTGCAGAATTGCATCTTGCCTTCATCACTCTGGTATATGAGGTATTTAGATTTAACTGATGAAATTATGTGTCTGTACCTCACACTGTATAAAAGAGTGGACGTAGCTTTCATGTCTGAGAAATGAAGCCAGTGCTGAGGAGAAACCTGCATTTCTTCTAATGGCCAGCAGGGGGAATACACTTGTAAATGACTCGTATTCAAACATGATTTAGTTTTTCATAATGAGTTTAGTTGAACGATTGTTTAACAAAGGTGCACATGTTAGGATGCTTGCAGGTTTAACATTTGCATAAGAACGGATGTTCTACTTTTTCTTTTTTACACAGTGTTGTTTTAACACTTCACTGCATTTTAAAAGTGAATATTTTAAAAGTGAACATCCTAAATGTGGGTCAAATTAGCTCCTTTTCAAACTACTAAATCACTTGGAACTGCTACACATTACTGAATCAGTGATAGCACAATGTGAGATGTTATATAATGTAAAGCTTTGAAATAGGTTATTTAAGTTTGTTATGTATACATCTTGGTGTTGATACTTTTCTGGAGGGAAACACTCTTGAGGCATTTCTGAAAATGCTTATTAAAGAACACATCCGTAGTGGTGAGATGTTGGGTCTTGTTTGCCGTGCTGTCTGCATTCAAGCAGAGAAACAGGATCCCTCGGTGTCCTCAGTCATTTATACTGTGCTTGTGGTCATTGTAGCAGATTCCATTCAGACAAGTTGACAGTGTTCTGGGACTGGTGTGTCTCAGAGGAAACTGTATCTGAAGTCAATGCTTTCAGCATATGGCATCCCTCTCTTCGCCCGGCTCTCTTATTGACTTCATTGGTGAAGTACCTTGCAGATGACTTCTGTGCTGAAGGATTTTTGAATTAACTTTATCCTCTAAAACTTTCTTTCTCTGTGTGTGTTGTGCGTTTTCCTTCCTGTCTCCCTCAGTCCCCTCTCCTCCCCCTCCGCTAGCCCTATATTCAGCCGAAACACGCTACCTCGGAAACAGGACAGGTAAATGCACCTGTGTGCAGTGATAGGCTTCTGGTGAACCAGCTGTGGAGGATCCTAATAAAACACCACCTGCTGCCACACAGAGCGCACGGAACAGAAGTGCAGAGTAGAGCTCTATGTTTGTGTATTTTGTAGAGTCTCTCTTTGGAAGTTTGTCACTCTGTGTGGTAGTTTGTGGTTATTTTAAGGACCTCTAGCTCCTGTGTGAATGCAACTTGTGAGTCCATGTGAGATAGTCTGTGTGGATGTTGGCAGCTTCAGTGTTTATGTTTAGTGGTCCGCTGTAGTCTTCCATGCCTGTTTACATACTGCCACCTTGTGGTTAAGTCTGTAAATGCATTTATTGCAGGATATTCAGAATTCTGTCAAACAAGATGTTTTTTAGTTCGTAAAAGCCCAAAAAGTACTCGACAATTGTGACGTATTTTTCAATATAATGAACACTTCTTCTGGTTGTGGTTAGATATATCATAAAGTTGTGTTTTACAAATGCAGCCACATGTCCCGTTGCCTCGTTGCCCTTGCTTTCCCTGTCTGAAGTGTTTCTCTCCCACAGAGGGCCACACTGTGGCAGAAACACTCTGCCTAAGAAGGGACTCAGGTACTGACATCACTGCCTGCTGGACATGTTCGCACATCAGTTCACCAAATTGTCTTCTGTCCTTTTTTCTACGTCTACGTTCACTCCTCTGGGCTTGTGCCCTAATTTTTTTTAAATGCTTGGGAAGTTGAAGTATGTTTGGCGCTTGGCACTTGTGTTGTTGTGTTGTACTTCTGGGAAGAGGCATGTCACTTTGTCATCATACAGAGCTGTCACTGTCATACTGTAGCAGCTGTGATTTGGGGATGCAGTCTTCTCTTGCTTCTTCTGCTTTCCCCCGCAGTTTCTGTGGCTCACAGCTGAGAGTCAGTCTATGTCCATACTGTTGTAATTCCTTGTTTCAGCGTCTAATTCATCTGATGATCTCAGCTATTAATCTATCTGCTTAAGAGAAAATATCCACTGATTGATTTTAAATGTAATACAAATCTGAATCACGTCAACATCTCCATCAAAAACACAGAATCCAAACTGTACCAGTTCAGCTTTGTGTCATTGTTACGTCTTTAACCTTCTCTTTGACTTCCTGTAGGTACGGCCCCACCCCTCAGATGCGAGGCCATGAGGAGGCCCGGGATTGGCTGCGCTCCCACTCCACCAGCGGGCTGCAGGACTCAGCCAGCAACTCCCCCTTTTCCCCCGGCTCCTGCCTTACCTCCCCCTCTGGCACTCGCTTCAACTTTGGGCAGCTTGGTACGAACCGCACACAACCGAAACCACCAGAACTCAACATTTATTTATTTGGAATTCACTTGTTCACTAGTTTATTCGACAATTTCAAAGTCTATTTTGTACAGTTTCAAGCTTGAGAAATAAGCATTGCCATTGCCAGAATTATCCTAAATTTGCCTAAAATAGCTAGAATATATACAGATATATAAGTCATCATGTATAAGTGATCAAATCAAATTAGTCTAATTACTAATTAGTCAACAATGATCAATAATTTACAAAACAAATGCTGAATAGTCTCTGCTTCCTCTAGATTATTGATAATCTAAACTGATAGTTACAAAATAGTTTGACATTCTTTTTTAAGACGTGTTATAGACCAAACACATTGATCAATAGAGAAACAAATCCTGTGATGCACACATCTATAATGTCCTCTTCATTTTCACAGCGTCCAGCCCGACTTCAGCAGCTCAGATTAACCTTTCCGGTCTGCGTAACAACAGCCTGACCAATCAGGACGTCTCCTTTGACCCTCTCAGTGACAACCGCCTGAGAAACTCCTGCATGTCGCTTGATGAGAAGACTCGCACCATGAGCCGCTCAGGCTCTTTCCGGGATGGCTTTGAGGAAGGTAAGAGGAGACTGGATGGATATAAGACAAGTATACTGAACATGAAGTATAACCCTGGTTGCCACAGCCATGTGGGGAAATCTGTAATTAGTTGTAATCCGTTTTCAAGACCTGAATGTCTCCATCTCCCTCTGACCCTGAAGCCTCTCTCTCCTTATTCCACCTCCCCGTGCCAAGTGAATAATTATTTGTTTGGAGAACATCAGGAAGGATTACAACTGCTCCTGTAAGAAAAGCTCTCTATCCCCTTAGAAATACATAATCAGCTTTGGTCGGCTTTATATTTTTTCATAAGCTTGTTTATTGGGAAAAAGTACCCAGCCGTGCTTTTCCCACCAGCAGGCAGATTTCTGGTTCGGTGAGGTCGCTCCACTGGACCCTGCTGAGTCCTCAAAGGCAAAGAAACACAGGGACTTGATTTAGAGGCAATAAGACCGGGAGCAGGGGAGTTTCGTTTGGATCATTATCTTAACGGAAGAAATCCAGCTTTGAACTCTTTACAAATGTTAAACAAAGTTGACAGGGAAGCTGCAGTTCAGCAAACCGTCACGTTAACAGTGAACCAAAAGGAAACTAACTAAAAACACCCTCTGGGGATCAGCTGTGTGGGTTCTTCTAAGGAATCTGAGTTTCCTTTACCAGATTGTGACAACACCATCTGAGATGTGTTATTATAGGTTTGTAATTATTGGACAGGTGTTTCACAGGAAAATCAATAACATCATGAGGCCATAAAGATGGCATTCATTTAAAAAAACAACACCAGCATGGCCAGTCTCCAAGAACCAGCCAATACAAACTGCAGAAATACTAAATACTGCAGTGTAATACTGTTAAAAGACGGAAATACACAGTCAATTCGTAAGCTAGTAAATCCACTTGATGCCTACCTTCAATTTCAATTGCTCTTGTCAGTGACATAATTTGTACGTGATGAAATATTTGACCTCATAACAAACTTATGAGTTGGATGTAGGAACAGTGGCCATGTTATTTAGTGTAAACAGCTGATCCCTCTTAAAGGATGCAGTTGTCAGTAATCAATTGATGTAGCTGATGAAGCTCTTCCTTGTTTGTTGAAGCTATTATACAGACATACAGACAGCACACACTTAATGGGGACATTCAAAGAAACAGGCTTTTTATTATTGCCCCTGCAGTGCAGTTACATCCGTCTCACTCTTTCCTTCCTCCCTGAATCACTTTTCCCTTTCAGACCAGGAGATAATTACAGGGATGACAGTGAGAGGCGTGAGAGAGACGTGATGAGATACAAGAAACCAATCTTAACTTTCCCTCTCCCACTCTCTCTTTGTGTGTGTGTGTGTGTGTGTGTGTGTGTGTGTGTGTGTGTGTGTGTGTGTTTGTTGCATCCCAGCGTGCATGAGGTGTGTGTGTAGATGTGAGTGTTGCCAGTGTAGAATTACCTGACTGTCACATCTTCCTCAGAACACTTTGTCAGAGCTGACCTGGTTGAGAGCTGGACCACGACACACTGTCACCCCCCCGACACACACACTCACACACATGCACTATACACATGCTCTCCCTATTCTTAGATCTGCATTACCACTACAGATTTGCAGATAGAAGCAATGTCTTGTCGTATATTCTGCTTGGTGCATCATTATAGTAATTATAGTAAACAGGAAGAAACCTTGTGTTGTAAAAATGTCTCAGTGAACTTTGTTTTCTCCCTGTGAGGTGAATGAATGAATTTGCTGGGATCAGCCCAAACTCTTGGTATGGCTGATGACATCACGCCTCCTGATCCTTTCTAATCTGCTCCCAGGCAGAACATAGTGCAGGCGTTGTGGCCGGGCCTTTGATGTGTGCTTAGCGGTTGAGTCATTACCAGGTTAATGCTCAGGCTTCCATTAGTCGTGCCACAGTTTGACTGTAGCATGTAAGAGTTTATCTTTATGACTGCTATAGTCATTATATCCACGCAGGGGCGGATATTCTGGTCGGGCCAGGTGTGAGGAAGTGCAGTAACTAGGATGATGATCACTGTTGAGTGGGCGAAGTTGGAGCAGGGTGGGTGGTTAGTGTTTGGACTCTGTGGGGGGTCTGTGTATAAACTTACGTTGTGTTTACAGATTTACTTTCTAATCCCTACTTTTACTTGCTGTGTCCATCTCTTCAGTTCATGGATCCTCCCTGTCTCTGGTCTCCAGCACCTCATCCATTTACTCCACGGTGAGTTTGCACACAAAACATACAAATGTATTTGGTTACATCTTCGCTGCCATTACATACTTTGTCCACCAGAGGGAAATGGTTTTTAAATAGTTTTTAAATTTAAATACTTCTCTCAGTTCATATGTCAATCAAAACTCTTCATGAACAAAAAGCTTTGTGAGGATGAACTTAAGCAGTAAAAGTAGTTCTTTGAGCTGAAGTCTGACATCAGCATGCTCACAAGGACAATGCTGATATGTTGGTGGTCCAGCAGGTATCTGCACATGAAGTTGGTTATTTAGACCTGATGATGGTGCTGCATGTAAAGTGATTTAAATTCCTCCTGAGCGGGCCTGAATGTGTGGAATATGTTTCATTGCTGTCTGTTCAATAGTTGTTTTACATGTTTATAACTGGTCTTTACATTGTAATGGCCTTTTTTTGTATCTCAAAAATCTCATTTTTGAAAATCCTCACATTCTCACAAAACAGCATGAATTGTTGTGTTCACATAGCTCCACTGCAAGTGACTGAGAAACTAGAACAACCTGTTTGGTCTTTTGCCTGCAGAATTAGAGACTGCTTAGTTGAGTATTTGAGTTTGCAAATACACTATTACACATTTACCCTCTAATCCATCCGGAGAGACACTCACACAACACTCAAAGGTCTGTTATAGACGCACGTTTCGGGCAGCCCACATGTGCACTGGAACCAATCAGATATGAATGCTCCTCCTCCCTCTGTGGGTTGGTTTACTCACCTGGGCAGGTGTAGCACAGTCAAACTCTTAAGGCAGCGCTGCTGCTCGGAACTAGATGATCCTTCCAACCAGAGACTAGAAATCCGAGGGGGTAGAGAGTGGAGGCAAAATGATGGCAACTTTATCCCTGACTGGCACCGTCACATCCTGGCAACAAACGGTAGGGTGGAGCTGGCTGTAGGGTACGGGAGTGATTTATTCTGCTTTTAGTGTTTTATTAGTGTTAAACATTAATGGAGGACAATGCACAGAACATACACGTGCAGACTTTTTCTGTCTCTGTTACTTTAGAAGTAGAATATGACATAAAGGTGTCTCAGATGTGCATTTATGCACCGTCAGATGCTTCGTATGTGAAAATGTTCCAGATCCACTTCGTGAAAACAAGTCGGCTGCTGCAAATATTGCACGTCTCAAATCTGGCTTTCCTCGAAGTTCTTATCCGTATTTATTGTTCCTTTTTTTCCAGCACATGGACGAATTGTGTTAGCTGCCGTGATGTTTATAGTTCATGGGAGTGTTTGTTTGTGAAGTGCTGGACCAGGATTCTGTAACAGAAGGAACATTTTGTGTTTTGTCTGCGTCTCCCTGACGGACAGGCTGTTCTGTTTGTGTATGGAGGATCAGCTGGTTCAGCTTGCATGATTGACAGCTCTGTTTGGATGTGCACGCTATATGTGGACACATTACACATGTGCTTACACACTAGTAGACATGCACACCCCCATGAGGCCTTTGAAATCTATTTTAGTGGTTGGTTGTTGATGGGTGTTACCAGATGAAAAAAACATTCATTATCAGCACTTCTGCTTTGCACGACTGCTGAGCTCAGACTTTCCATAGAACACTGGCAGCAAGGCTCAGACACCACTGCTGCATCCTTGTGATATTAACCAACTTTAATCTGCATCAGGAGCCACATACTGATTATTGCTCTTAATGTCAAGAGATGTGAAAATATCCAGCTAAAAAATGGACAAATGAAAGGCTGTTAGGAGACTTAATTGATGGTTTTTTTCTCTATCCTACAATCAGCATTCTACATCCTAATGACACTGTGATGGAGATTATATACGGATCTATTTAGAGCTCTGACACTAAAGCATCTGTGTACCAGCTTATCTTGTCACACGTTTATGGAATCAATATGTTGGCGGATAAGTAAGGGGGTAAGAGAAAGTACAAGACATGTTTAGTAGCTGCGTCTGTCTCAGCCCGTTGACACCTGTTTACATATAAATGTGGGTGTTGCATGCTTCACTGTTTTGGTGAGCAGCAACAGGGTGTGTTGTGTTCGTGTGAGCTGGTGCTTTGCATGTTCTCTCCATGTTTGCATTTGCTGAGCCATTTTTTCCTGCTATTGTTCAGTGTGCAGCCTATGGAGACAATAGGACACACTCTACACAGGTATCTCAGTGAAATGCCTTGAGGAGGACATCTCTGCTTTCCAGACATCTTACACCACACAGTTTATAAAGCTTGTCTTGCTCATCTTTTTTGTTGAAGTCCGAATTCTGTTAGCACAAACCTAATGTTTCTTCTTTTCTTCTGATTCCACAGAATGAGGAGAAGTCCCAATCGGAGGTGAGCATCTGACCGCCTGCGGCTCGTCTCTCTTGTGTTTTCGCAGCTCTTTAACTTTCTTAGATCAGCGGTCGGACTTGTTGGAACATGGGGGCGTTTTCTCATTTGTATCCAGTTACACATGTATCTGCATTGTGACTGACCATGTAACAGGCTCTTGTTCCGCCCTGAACACCTGTGTACACCTGTGGGTGCTCAGTTATGTTTGGTCTCTTACCATTCACATATCAGAGCCGATCTGGGAGCCTCCCTCGTTTGTTGCAGCAGCAGTCACTGGATGTGTGCATATATGTGTTCGGCAGAAAGTATAAATGCTTTTGTCTTGGTGGTTAGTGATGTTGTGCTTTCTTACATCCCTCAGATCCGCAAGCTACGTCGGGAGCTAGATGCGTCCCAGGAGAAAGTTTCCGCCCTGACGACACAGATGAGTGCCAATGTAAGGGAACAAGCACACACACAGACACACACACACTCCTGAATACATACATCCAACCCTTTGTGCGCTGTCTTTCCAGTGTTCACATAATAGGTAGGAGATAATGTCAGAGCATTGGCATTAGACACAATCTTATTTTACTATGTGTGTTGTGTTTTCTTCACTACCGTATGTTACGAGCCACATCGGAGGAATATTCCTGTGGACCATAAATGTCATTGGATCTGAACAGTTAAATTCTAAAGACCTTAAAGTGTAATTATTATAATTGTGTAAAACACATATTATCAACATGCCAAAGCCTTTTAAGAAAAGCTGTGATATCTGGCCGCCTCTCAAGCACCCAAACATTATCCCCAAACACACGCAACAAGGTTTTATGATATTCATCAAATACGGAACAAATAGCTCCCACGGATAACGTCAATCAGCAGAAGGTGTAATTTTACATCTGGCAGAGCCATCAGAAAATGTCTGAGCATCTCCAGACACGATCCTTTACACCACCCTACCCTCTCTACTCCACAAGTCTCACCACGCTCCACCTCTTATCTGCTACCTGAGTCAGTGTGTGCTGGTGGTTTAACTGTAGATTAGAGAAATGGAGGGAAGGCAAAGGTCTTAGATTACAGCAGAGTCAAGTCTCAGCACACTGCTGAGGGGCTGTCTTAGATGTGGACTGAAGATTTACAGCTAATGACTCCTGGATACAAGAAGGCAGGGTGTGAGTGTAGACAGACAGATAGAACACAGTGGATCTGGTTGTGGGGGGTCACAAGGAGGGGGGTGTAGGGTGTGGAGGAGGGGCTTTGTTCAAATATTTGATTACACACCGCCGCAGACAGATGACAAATTATCTGAAGACACCTTGAAGCCCTCGAGGCCGTGAATCTAAGAACATCTTCTGCTGCGAAGAGTCACAACATGAATCACACATCAGTCAATGCCTCTCTCAACTCACATACGCATGAAGGCCCGCATGCACACACACAAGCACACACACAAGCACGCACAGCACGCACGCACACATGCATGCGCATGCACGCGCACACATGCACGCACGCAAGCACGCACACACACATGCACACGCACACATATGCACACAAACACACACACCGAGCATGCACGTATGCACACACACACGCACACACACACACAGTCCTTGTTTAATACCTGGCATAGTGGAGAATCATCAGGCTCCACCATGTTTATCTGATTCATTTATACCAGCAGAATCCAAACACAAGCTGATTCAGAGAGCTCATTTTCACTATAAATTAGGAGTTTTCAAATGTTTGTAGTTATATTCTTTTCTTGATTTTCGTGGAATTTGACTGTCTGTGTTTTGTTTATTTTATTTTAGTATTTTTTGATTATATCAGTATCACACTATGTCTACCAGATAGGTTATTGTGTCTAATGTTAAGTGTAAGAAAAAACATTGAATAGAAATCACACAAATACAAGGTTTTCCTATAATGAAGACCTCATGTTTGTGAGTGCCTTCATGGTTATTTTTGTCAGACTACAGTTGTAACACATTTGCCTCCCCTGCAGGCTCACCTGGTGGCAGCGTTTGAGCAGAGTCTGGGCAACATGACCATCAGACTGAAGAGTCTCACCTTGACGGCAGAGCAGAAGGTGAAAAAAAAGCTCCTTTGGTCTGACACACTGTGCACAAAGTTCACTTTCAATAACTCTGCAGAGGATTTGTTTCATCCACGTCATGTTTCCTGTGACAGGACTCTGAGCTGAATGAGTTGAGGAAGACTATCGAGCTGCTGAAAAAGCAGAACGCTGTCGCTCAGGCTGCCATCAACGGAGTCATCAACACACCTGAGCTGGCACATAAAGGGGACAGGACAGGTACAGACAAACTCTGCAGACACAATGCAAACATCTTGCACTCTGTAGAAGGCCTCGACTAACTCTTAAAGAAGTAGTCTGCAAAGAGACTCTGACAGTTTATGTTTAATTAATTTTAAAAGGTTTTCCACACTCACTTGATGATGTTTAATTACATCTTCCTGCTTAATATATGGAGAAGAGCCTGAATGCCATGTATGTTGTCTCTCCTCCTCCAGCTGGCAGTAACGGCAGCCTACAACAGCATCAGCAGCACAATCAGCAGCCGGACCTGCGCATCAGGAGGCAGCACTCCTCCGACAGCGTCAGCAGTGTGGCCAGTGCAACCAGCCACTCCAGCGTGGGCTCCAACCTGGATGCTGATGCAAAGAACAAGAAGAAGAACAAGAAGAACTGGGTAAGATATTAGAAAACAAGGACAACGATCGTTTATTGTAAAGAAAAGCCAGCTCATGGTGGTTTGTTGTTCTGTCTTTGTGTGTGTATATTTGTGTGTGTGTTTGTGTGTCGGTGTGCATGTTTGAATTTTCTCTTCAGACGTCTTTCAAGGGGGAAAAGGTGAATACACTCAGGCTTTTCTTAGATTCAGTTTTAGAACAAGTAAAGAGTGATTCGGTCATTTGCAGGTCAAAAGACATCAAGACATCCTGAATAAAACTGGCAGATTCAGCTGAGAATCGGGTCATTAAAAACTGTTCCAACAGTTTTATATAATCTGCTGTAGACGTCATGCAGCCCAAATCCAACCTGGACATCTACACATCTATTGACCTGCAAATGACCGCGGGTCACGACTGCGTAGTGTCTAGTTCAACTGAACTCTCACAGTCAGTCTTAGTGTTTTATTAGTTAACATACAACAACAAAATGACATAGCTGACATGATCAACATGACATGACCTTTTTCATTTTCATTGCTTAAAGAAATTCTTGTGCACCGGAGGACGAGTCAGAGAAGACGACGTATGCAACTTCTTATGTGTCCACACTGTCCTCCTGTTGGCTGGAACTGTGTTGTGTTAGCTCCCCGTGGCGGTCAGCATCTGATCCTCATGTGGAATTCATAGAGGACCGGTGGTGCTTTGTGTTCAAAGATATGTAGAGTTTCCTGCTTTAAGCCACAGTGATAATAAACAAGCCTCCCATGTGTGTGCGTGGACGTGCTTCCAGCTGTTAGTGTCAATGAGGCTCCAGAATGCAGGTGCTCGTACGCTGTGTGTGTGATGTGGCGTGTATAGGGGCTGTGTGTGTCGGAGAGTTCCTAATGGATTTATAATGGATTAGAGACTCTTCGTTTCATGGTGGTTGTGATGTAGCAGCTGCCAGAAGTCAAATAAAATGTACTTTAGTGCCGTAGGGGCCTCTAGTTAAGTCTTTGTCTTTCCATCCAGTCTCTCCATAACACATTAACACACCCGAGCCCATATGAACTTTGTGTGCTTTGTCTCTCTGTCTTCCTTTGCTTCGCTTCATGTGACAGGTCTATGAGGTAAGAGTGGTAAGCTCTGTGAAATGAAAGAAACAAAGCAGCCTAACCCCGCATCTTTTCCACGTTACTAACCTCTGCCCTCTCCCTACGTTCCTCCTGTCCCCTGCCACTGTGGTGTCTTTCCTCTCCTCAGCACTGCTTCTCCTTCAACCCTACTTTTAATGGACTTTGAGCTCCTAAAAGGAAAAATGCACCCTGTAAAACTTAGAAAAAAGGTTTCAGTGATTGTGTCTCCTTGTGATGAGGTTGATTGTATAACTGTAAAAGAAAAAAGCATCATCAGGTTTTGGGTTTCATCTTTCTAGAGTTGTAAATGTAAAACAACTTTTTTAAAAATCATACAAAGAAAAAAGAGCATAAGTAACAACGTCATTAGTACGTGTAAACCCAGCAGAGAATCGATGCAGGTCAATATTCGACTCCTCACCGTCACATGTGATGGCATGACTCCTTAAAATAACAAAGGTGAAGAAGGACTTTGACATCATGAACCTATTAAGACTGTATAGATAAGAGTGTGAAGATATTGCAGGGTGCATTCCTCCTTTAACACAAATCTGCTCAAAACGTATCAGAAAATGCAAAAATCCAGCTCCACTTGAAATGTCGAGTGGAGACGAGCACTAATTTACTATAATAATGATAAAAAACGTTGTTTCTACACTTTGAATATCAGGGATTTAGCATGATTTCTGATATTTAAAGGGTAAAAATGAAGTGTTTTTTATTCTTGTTCATGTTCAGAGCTGAACTGAAGTCATAGGACAATCTCCTTATAATTCCCTTTCTCCCTCTGACTCACTTTTTTTCAATTTCCCACAGCTCTTTTCCTCCGCTCTTCCCGACACAACCCTCCTCTCCCTGTCCACCGTTGTTCTGTGAGTGTGTGCGCTCCCCTGCTCACCACCTCTCTATGTCTTATCCATGTTTTTACCTGCAGCTGCGGAGCTCCTTCAAACAAGCGTTCAGCAAGAAGAAATCTCCCAAGTCAGCTTCTTCTCACTCCGACATCGAGGAGATGACTGATTCGTCGCTGCCGTCCTCCCCGAAGCTGCCCCACAACGGCACAGCCGCCAGCCACATGCTCAGGAACACACACTCCACCATGCTGTAAGCACATATCCAGATCTGTGTGTGATTGAAGGGGTTATACATCTTGATTATTAGG
Source organism: Macroramphosus scolopax (assembly GCA_901007825.1). NCBI lineage: Eukaryota > Metazoa > Chordata > Actinopteri > Syngnathiformes > Centriscidae > Macroramphosus > Macroramphosus scolopax. Next base: position 14,573 of record CAAKHC010004149.1, on the reverse strand, counting down.
TTATTAGTCTGGTCTGTAGTTAAAACAGTACTGACTGGAAACCTGCAAGACTCTAAATCCCTGCGTAAGAACTATTTATTTTGTGCATCCAGGTTGTCGGAGTGTTTGGACAGTGAGGCGGAGACGGTGATGCAGCTGCGGAGCGAGCTCAGGGAGAAGGAGATGAAACTGACCGATATCCGCCTGGAGGCTCTCAGCTCCGCACATCAACTCGACCAGCTCCGAGAGGCAATGAACCGCATGCAGGTGTGTTGACGCTCACCCACCCACACGCCAGACACTTACTTATATTAGAGCGCTTATCATTTAAATAGAAATCAGCACTAAATCCAAAACGTGTTTTTGTGCACGTTTGTGTATGTGTGCAGGTGGAGATTGAGAAGCTTAAGTCAGAGAACGACCGTTTGAAGCTGGATACTCAGGGCAGCAGGACCGGCTCCCAGGTTTCTATCTCAGCCTCTCCTCCCCCTCACACACTCAACCAGGCCCCGGGGGCCGGTGCTGGGCTCGCCCAGCACAGCCTCAACCTCACCACCAGCGAGTCCACAAGTCTGGGTAAGACAGAGCTGAACAGCCGTTAACACAAAAATCTCGGCGATGGAGAGATGTCATGAAAGAAGAAAAGGAACCTCTTCTGACTTTGCTCTCTATTCCTGTCAGACATGTTGCTGGACGACACAGGTGGAGAGGGAGGGATGAGGAAGGAGGGGCGGCACGTGAAGATGGTCGTCAGCCTACATGAGGGCAGGAAGTGGGGAGAGGTGAGACCTACAGAACAACACTGTTGTTTATGGGTTATTACTGTTGTACCAGCAGAGCTGCTCCTGTAGGATTTTTGGCATCTAAACCAAACTGTATTCTTCCATCACAGGAGTCCCGGTCTCGTCACTTTTTGATTGGCTGCATCGGTGTCAGTGGTAAAACCAAATGGGACGTTCTGGATGGAGTCGTCCGGAGACTTTTCAAGGTGACAAGTGACACAGATTGCCCCAACACTGAGTTAGCAACCTGAAGTACCTTAATCGCTCACCAGGGGGCCACAGCCCGCACCTTGGTAATCTCTGCTCTAAATGTTTGTGTCTAACAGGAGTATATCACCCATGTGGACCCCCTGAGCCAGCTGGGCCTGAGCTCAGATAGCGTGGAGGGATACAACATAGGTGAAATCCACCGGCCGAGCAACCTCAGCGCTGCCCAAACACCTGAGCTGCTGCCCTGCGGCTACCTGGTGGGAGACAGCAACACCATCAACATCCAGCTCAAAGGTACTGACACCTCACCTCGTCAAGTTGACACTGCAAACACTGACTATGTGCAAAAGATGTTTGTCTTTAACCCTGTTTGACGTACACACATGTGAGAAGTGACTCATACTGTTAATAACAGCATGGAAAATGGGAAGCTGAATATTAAAAGGCAGAGGGAGCAGTAAAGTGTATTTGATATGAATATTCAATAACTGAATACAGTACAATGCTGAACATCACTGCTGTGTGTGTTTCCAGGTGTGAGCAGTGACAGCGTGGACTCGCTGGTGTTTGACACTCTGATCCCGAAGCCGATGATGCAGCGCTACATTTCCCTGCTGAGGGAGCACAGACGTGTTATCTTATCTGGCCCCAGCGGAACAGGAAAGACATATCTGGCCAATCAGCTGTCTCGACACTTGCTGCTTCTGGAGGGGCGACCTCTGACCCCACGCGCTGTCGTCACTTTTAACGTGGACCACAAATCCAGCAAGGTAAACACAAAACGCAAATATTGTATATGAGCAACCATCGAAGTCTAAACTCTGCTGAGAAGACTTGAGAACCACTGATGGTGAATTATTGATGGGCAGTGGTCTGTAATCGTGTGATCTGCACAAATCGTTTTGATACAAATCCTGCTGTCGGTTATTCATTTACCTTTATTGGCACGATTAAGATCAGAATTCGATATTGGCCCTCGATCATCTATAGATTCTAGCTTTCATAGGACGGAGAGGTTATGAGTTTAGTCCAAGATGCCCCAAGAAGATAAAAAACAGGTGCTAAAGTGCTCCCTCTCCTTTGTGTGTCTCTGTAGGAGCTTCGTCAGTACCTGTCTGGTTTGGCTGAGCAGTGCAGCGGTGTTGCGGGGGCGGAGAGCCCTCTGGTGGTCATCCTCGACAACCTGCACCACGTCAGCTCCCTGGGAGAGATCTTCAACGGCCTCTTCAACTGCAGCTACCAGCACTCGTCAGTTCATACTCACCCACAAATACACAAACAGACAACTGAGAGGCCAAAAACACATTTAAATCAAATGTACTGAGGTTGTCAGATGATCCTGATGACATGAGATTATAATCTCTGATATTTCTCTCCTAACAGCCCCTTTATCATTGGCACCATGAGTCAAGCCACATCATCTGCGCCCAACTTGCAGCTTCACCACAACTTCAGGTAATGTAGTGTTGACGTCCTTCGTTCAAGTGTGTCTGCAGGATAAAGATACAAATCCTCCAGATGGATCTGTGGGAAACATTCTGTACAAGATGTTTGAGTCCTGATATATGTTTTGTAATCAGGTGGGTGCTGTGTGCCAACCACACGGAGCCGGTGAAAGGCTTTCTGGGTCGTCACCTGAGGAGGAAGCTGATCGAGACAGAGATCGGCAGTCGAACACGCAACACAGAGCTGGTGAAGATCATCGACTGGATCCCGCGTGTTTGGCACCATCTCAACCGGTTCCTGGAGACACACAGCTCCTCAGATGTCACCATCGGTAAGAAGACAGTGAAAGATGTGTTGCTATTAGTCAGCTTAGAAACAACCACTGGCTTACCTGTGTGCTCTGTGGCCGGCAGGACCTCGTCTCTTTCTGTCATGTCCCATGGACGTGGAGGGATCCAGGGTTTGGTTCACTGATCTCTGGAACTACTCCATCATCCCCTACATGCTGGAGGCTGTACGAGAGGGACTGCAGGTAAAACAAACACACACACACACACACATGTTTCACTTCATGGAGTGGTAGACAGTCCTCGTGGTCCATATCTGTGCTTTGCATTCTAATGTTTGGGTGAAACAAGTAAACTTATAGATAAGAGTCTAGCCACACTGCCTCTCTTAAAAGTCCAAAACAACTACTCCTCGGAGTAGTTCTAGTAGTATTTGTAGTGTATTTCAGTCTCGTTCTCTTTTTCTTTGTAGTTGTACGGCCGCAGGGCTGCATGGGAGGACCCCGCCTCCTGGGTGATTGACACCTACCCATGGTCGGCCGCGCCCACTCCAGCTGATTGGCCCCCACTGCTGCAGCTTCGCCCAGAGGATGTGGGCTTCGATGGCTACTCTGCCCCCAGAGAAGGAGTCAGGAAAGAGCCGCCTCAGAGTGACAGTGACGCAGACCCACTGGTGAGCAACAACACAGTCGTATCATTTGGAGTTTAAGCTGCTCCTGATTGGCTAATCAACAAGGCGGGTCGGTCATGAACAAATACGTTGCTTACAGCTATGAGATTTAAATCAGAGCATCTGTTGATATGTTGTTTGTTGAATCCTTCAATCCTTCACTGGATGCAGTCACATCCTGGAGTTGTGTCATCACTCAGGTTGCCAAGTAACCCTGCTGAGCCCCAAGTAGTGACTACACCCAGCAGAGAGCTACTCTTCTAATAACTTTCCGAGGGTTGTACAACTCCATAAAACTGATGTGTTTCTGCCTTCAGATGAACATGCTGATGCGTCTGAAGGAGGCAGCAACGTCGTCAAGCCCACAGAGCTACGACAGCGACTCCAACAGCAACAGCCATCAAGACGACATCCTCGACTCGTCGCTGGAATCAACCTTGTGATGCGTCCAGATCACAACACTGGGATCGGTCTTCAGGAGGATCTTTTTTAACAACTGTGAGAACTTGAGAGGATTATTTCATGCCACACAATCCAGCCACCTTAATTTGGGTGCAGGTAACCCAAATATTAAAAAAAGAAAGGAATTACATTTCAGCAAACGGGCAACAAAGTTTTCTACTGCACTGTATTGTTCTGTATTTTTCTTTGATCACCACTGTGGCCCGTGGCTCCTCGGTCGGGTGCCTGACATCTACTTAACACAGAATAAAAGCACACAGTCTGTGAGTGGGAGAGGCGTCATTACCATCATCAACTGCCATCAGCAAACTAAACACCAGCCAAAAGTCCCTCATCCTCTTCTGAGCTGCTTCATCCTGCGCCGCCTGCAGAGGGGGACACAGTCTCTCATCTCCCCAGCATCAGCGAGCTGAGCTACCTGCTGTTCTGGTTGGATTTATAGATGGATGCACCGCCGGCCACTTTCTGCTCTTCGCCCTCCTCATTGGCTCGGTTTGCCTTTTCTGTCGTTGCAGGGTAACGTGAGCAGAAGTGACTGTTCAGTTCTCCAGCATCCTGCACTCACTTCCAACTAATCCCACATGATTTCATTCAACTCCAAACAAGGTCAACGCCAAGTTTTTCAATCGAGTTAATTTCCTGTCTTCCCATCCATGATGTAAAGATCATGACAGGGAAGTTGGTAAACACTGCAGCAACATGAACTCACCTCAAGTTCAACATCCACAGCTCATTTTACAAAGCACACCGTGGGACAAAACCGAGTTCAAGAGTTTCAGAAATAACAACCTAACTTTTGGCTTCGACCCCGCGTTGATAACCTTTCAAAGACTCCATGCACATTGGCCCCGACAGGCTGTTGCAGCACAAATCTCTTTTGGTGCCGGACTGAATTCAAACAAACAATGCCTTAATCTTTTCTAACAGACAATGTGCATTAGCGGATTCTGTCTCCAAACGGCTGTAAAGGTGCAGGGCTGTGAGTCGACTCTGGCCTCCGGCCCTCCGGCTGTCGTGGAGTGGCGTCGATGTTTCATCATATCAGACACAAATGCTGCGTGATTGAAGAGACTCGGGTGCGTGACAGCACTTTGGGTTTAAATAGAGGTTTATGCATGAACGACCCATTGCTGAGAAGCTGGTGTAAATATTTGGACCACTAGCAAGAATGAAACATGTAGATGCGTTTTGGTGCTCAAGATCAGAAACTTTTGCGGATGGATTTAGTTGAGGGGAAGTTACAGCATATGTGTCGATGTTATACCTCATCCCCATCCTCTAACTGTCTTTCCTTACACTCGTCTCTTTTGATCATGTGATTTATGTTGGACAAAATTGTCCCAAGAAACATGTTTTATGTGAAACTAGTGTATATGCTGCTTTGTTCATAGTGATATATTTAATGGGAGGTTAAAGGTGTAATGGTACTTGTGGTTGAATGATAATGTAGAACGGTTTGACATCATAAATGTGGCTTGAAAAATAAAGAATATTGTACTTTTTTTTTTTTTTTAAATCTCCCAGCCTGCCTTCTGGGAAGGGCACGCAGGCAACAAAAGACGCGTGGTCATGTAGCAAGCACAGCTTCCATCGCTTTCTCGTGTTTTTGTCACCAACCCTATGCAACATTCATTCCCATCTCCCAAGTGGAAGCCAAAAGCTGAATGTGCATCTGTCCCCGAGCGGTTACCAGCACTGCCTGCAGACGTACAGCATGGAACCAGATTTGTGAAGACTAGTTGGATTCGTGGCCCATGTTCTTTTGTCCATGTGTGTCTGTATTTTATAGAGGCTTCCCCGCTATGGTCCTTGTAAGCACAAAGAGACTTTCTCTCTGCCTTGTGTGACGCCTGCTCCGAGAGGTGTGGATGTTGTTGAAGCATTTGACCTGTCCGTCAGTTTATTACTTACAAGCTCAATGAATGTTTTAGCCTTCTTTGCTATGTACATTTTATATGTAACATAACTTTGTAAATAGTTAATTATCGTTCAGCATTTTGATTACACTTTTCTAGCCGATTTGTTACAGTACTTGAAAATGAGTATTTTGTGTACAGTCTCTTTACATCAGAGCAGATTGATGTCGTTTGTCATCACTGGTCTGTCCCGGGCTCGGAGAATTAAACCTTATATCACTGTACTAGTATTAAGTTATTGTGATTCAATAAAATTAATGATTATTTATGATTGAATTTGGTTTAACGGTTCATTCTTTCTTTTCTTAAAACAGACAGAGGGGGAAATTGTTTACAATTTTATTTGGTATTTATACAAAAAGTGTGAAATAAACATATATACACCACATAATACAACATACTTATTAAACAAATTCATATAAATTATTAATGAAATAGCTACATTTTTTCAATAAACAACTCTATTCAAGGTCAAGGTAAAAGGAACTCAATATTCTTGGCATAAAATTTCCATACACATTTGTACAAAACACTGTACAATTGAACAAAGCTGTGCAAAACAGCAAATTGTGTCTCAGAAGCAGATCCTTACAAAGCGCATGCGCAGATGAAGCAACAAGCTTTGAGTGAAACTTTTTTGAACAATGACGTTTGTATTGGGTCTGAGTTCAGGCTGGCAGCTTCCTCCAAATATCACCACAGTCTCATATCAAAGCAAAAAGACAGGATGTATGTCTGCATTCGCTTTTTGGGAAATACACTATGATACTGTTATTTCCTCTTCGTCTGACTCTGAAAAGTCCGAGTGCTTACTGGAGAACGAAGGAGAGGAGATGCTGGAGCCTGTCGTCATTCTCTCTCTGCCGAACGCCCTCTCTTCCTCCTCCTCTTCCTCCTCTGCTGAGGACTTCTTGCCCACGTCGCTGAGGTCCGGGTGCGGGTTGGCTTTGGTGGGCAGCGTCTGCTCGCGGCAGCCGCCGGACGACAGCAGCTCCCGCTCCTTGGAGTTCCTCCACTTCATCCGCCGGTTCTGAAACCAGATTTTCACCTGTAGGACGAGAAGGAGGAGAACGTTGCTTTAAAACATCTGCGTCAGCAGTGGCGACGGAACAGGGCGAATGCGTCATTACGCGTGAAATACGCGCATCATAAATTGCTACAATGTCCCTGTGAGCTTCTTACCTGTGAGTCCTTCAGGCCCAGTTTAGACGCCAGCTTCTTCCTGTCAGGCTTGCTGATGTATTTCTGTTTCTGGAACATTTTCTCCAAAGCTTTGCGCTGGACGTCGGAGAACACTGCCCTCCTCAGCATCCCTCTCCGGGGTTTCCCTCGGGCGGCCAAGGGCCATGAAAAGGTCCCGGGGATCGGGACAGCAGATGTACATGCTACAACACAAACACAGAGATCTGTTAGTTATGTATTCGCTAAAATTCCCAATGAAATAGTTGCAGCGCGCAAAGTTCCCTTTAAGCGAACTGACACCCGGGGAAATGGAAACACTCTTAAAGCTTTAAAATCTACACAGAAAACACGCAGAATCGCTCCATAAACATATAATTGTTTAGGGTGATAGTTTTCAAATAGTTATTATTGAAAGTTTCCCTGCTTTGGCAATACGTCTCAGTTTGAGTGAAATGGCACGAGGTGACTAATTAGCACATTGGCCGGTCCCCAGGCGCATTGGTATGGTAAAGAGCTAGCATATCCTTTAAGGAACCCTGTGAGGGCGGATAGAGGAGTTAATAAACCGTGAACGGTAATTGTGTAGTAATGAACTAACACAGAAAAGACTCTGGACAGGCGGCGAAGGCCATATATTATCGCCACAAAAGGAGATTTACACTTTCAAACTAAACACAACCGCATACCAGAATACTGATGCCCGCGGGGGGGTGCAGAGGAGAGGGGAATGGCGCTTTTTTTTTTTTTTTTTTTTCTTGGTGCCCTCAAATCATTTTCATTAAATGAACACGAAAAGCTATTCAGGACGCTGAGATGCTTTGTTAAGGCATTCAGCTGAGCCCATAAAAGGACTCCATCTCCATTATGATTTGTCTGAATGAAAGCACGGACTAGCGACTTTATAGACTTTTCTAAGAGATTATTCTTTATCTCACTTCGTTGATTGGCCCAGTGAGAGAATAGAGGAACGTTTAGGGCAGAGAGAGGGAGACGATTGAAGGTCAGTGGTAACCTATGGACAGTGCAGCACGTAGGGATGAACATCCCCGGCTGGGACGAGCTGGACGCAGTTTAAAAACACCTTTAACTCAAATCCCAGCGCGCAGGACGCTTCTCACCTCCACATATCTGCTGGACCTCCTCCTGACTGTAGCTGCCCTGTGGCCGCAGCAGAAAGTGGAACAACGACGCGCTATGTGGTCTTGTGAGAATATTGAAAACTCTCAATAGCGCCTAATAGGGAAATTAGTGCATGACTGGTTCACGCCTTTGGCCCGCCTGGTAAAAGTCACTCTCCGGGGTGTGTGGGTGGCTCGCCCAGTGGGAGCTGACCAAATTGGTCACGGTGCTGAAGGCTTTGTTGCCCGCCACAGTGGCCCGGTGGCCCCCCGGGCTCTGTGGGAAAACGCTGGGCCAGGGAAATACCAAAACGCCCCCATTTGGATGAAGGGGGGGTCTATAACTGGCCATCCCGCCTCAAATTTAGAGCGTGACGATTTAGGATAATTGGTTAATTAGGGGGTGGGTGGGTCTGGGCAGAGGCCAGAGCCAACAGACCCCATTAAAAAGACAGTGGTTTCTTCTCTGCTTAATTTTGGGTATATATAGATATATTAAAGTGTTTTACATCTAAATGTAATTAGCTCGGACAGAATGCTAAAGAGACTTCAATCTGCACCTGGCACCTACCTGGTAAATAAGGCGTCCTGAATATGGGGTGGAAGGTTCCGTCAAAGCAGGGGATGGGGAAGGACTTGGAGTGAAAGCTGTGGAATGTGGGCAGTGAGGACGCTGTGGAGGAACAGCACACATGTTAACATCATTCCCGAGACATAAATACAATCAGCTCCACTGAGGGGAAGCGGTGCGTGTACTCACATGTCTTTGGTGAAGGTGCAAGGATGGCGCTCACTCCAAACTTCAGAAAAGTTGGATCCTTGCTGCTCGGCACGGAGGTTTTAGGCGAGCAAGGTTCGCCGGTGACACCGGTCGTGGCTCCCGCGTGCTCAACGCGCCCGCCGCTGAAAGCCAAGGTGGTGGTGACGGAGGACAGCGGGGCGCTTACTGACGGGGCAGTCCGGGTAATGAAGGCGGTGGGGCGGCTTATCCGCAGTAGATCCTCCACTAGAAAGCTGGAGTGGGTCGGGAAGGCGGTCGGCAGGGTCTGGTGCAGCGGGAGGGTCGCTGCGGGCCGGTACAGCCCCGGGTAGAGGGCAGGAGGCGCGAGGACGCTTGGGATCATCATGGTCCCGGATGGAAAGTGTTCGTGAAGTCTGAAGTACTCCGTGTGTCAGCTGGGAGAAAACGAGTCGTGTGAAAGTCTGCTAACTCCTCTGGTTTCCTCACTCCTGGGAGAGGAGCTTTATAGCTGCAGCCCCCCGGCCCTCCTCTCAGGCCTGACAGCCTCAACAATGGGCCTAAACAAAGTTCTCCTCATGGGTCGCTTTCATGCCGCAGCCCCCAGCCCGCTGATTGGCCGGAGGACGCAATTTATGATTGCATTAGACTTCATAAGCAAGGAGAGCACAATGTCCCCACCACAAAAGAGGCCCGGTCATCAATTTTGCATATTGACCACTTTCCTTTCAATGTATTGTGTTTGGCAGAGGCAAACGGCCTAATTAAAGAGCAATCTTTACATATTCTCTCATTATATAGGGACTTTTAATGAGTCTACTTTAAGACGTCGGAAGTTTAAGAAGAATCAAGTGAGATATTATTCTTAACATTTCAGAACGCTGCAAACTTAAACACACACAGGTAGATCAACTAAAGTATCAAATACTATAAAGACAGAATGACTAATGTGAGGTTATTGTTATAGTTCCTCCATCATCTGCAGACGCTGCGGAGCATCTCACATGTAAATCAGTTTTAGGGTTTCATAGGATTTTCAACACTCAATCTGGCCCTCGTCATGGAATAATGTCTTAAACGGATTTCTGCTATCAAAACGCTTTAACAGATGTGTTAAATATCTGTTTCTGCTCGGGCTCCTTTCAGTGCGCAGAGCCGCTGCTCGGTGCGCACAGGAGAAGTGTGCGGCCTGAGCCGTGCGCTCCTGATCCTGTTAACCATGAACTAACTGTCACCCTCAGCTGCGGAGGAGGCGCCCCTCGGCCTTTCTCTCCTTCCCTCTCTCAGCTTAAAAAAAGCCCAGCGGAATAAAAAAAAGCTTTATTTCTAAAGACGGTTTTGTTCTGCTATTTTAACCGGCTGAATAAAAGTGCATCTGTGATTTGATTTAAAACGCATTCATATGAGCGGACACTGAGACCCCATATAAAACTCTTATTAAAGCGACTTGGAGCCTGATCGTCGTGTTCTGTCAGCTTTGCCCCTGAAAACCCGTTAAAGCAGAGCAATCAGGCGAAAGTATACTGCAGAGCCAAAGAAGGAGGGAAAACGCCCAATTGTTGCCAGTTGGAAACACAATTAGAATTAAAAAAAACACACATTAAACAATTAAATTTACCTTTAATATCCTTTCAGAAACGAAACGGGGAAGCAAAGTATTTAATATAATTTAAGCAGAATCTCGAGGCCTATTTAAATTTACTATAATGTATTATTGTGTTCACAATTCACCGTCATATGATAATGAAGTTAATACTTGCAGGTCTGAATTGTGGCCTACAAGCCAGATCTTTTTTACTAAAATTATTTGTTTTCTTTAATAAAACTATCCCCTAAATATTTAACGTTTCAATATTGTTTGCACGCAAGTGTAATTTTACTTTTTGCTGCCCGATATGACTCTGAAATTATTATGATTTTCACATGAATTAAAAATGAAGACGCTAAATTTCCTGAAAATGTATTTTACATATTCATCTTTATTTAAATAAACTATTACCTCGTCTGCTATATTTATTGTTTTTTTTTTTTTTTGGCTCAGTCCGGTTGGTTCATATAAGCTGGAATAATGATACGTGGTTCCACATCAGTCTAATATAAACTGGCCACAATCCGATAATTAAACGGGAACGCCTCCGTGAAATGATCCTTTGCAGGGAGTCAACGCGCATCAGTGGTGCGTCTGCTTTATGGGTGCAGGACGCACAAACAGGCGTTAACACAGTACAGCTACACCTCCAATAAGTAACGAGACTTTCAAAGCTTTTATATGAGCCCATATTCCTTTACTTGGCTGCCCGAAATCCTCCTTTTGTGCGCACTAAGCAGATGGTTAGCAGGAAGCATGGGCTGCTCTGGCTGACCGAGACTAATTTCTATGAGCTTTGCAAGCTTGCCACGTCCCCGCTTCTTTACCAGGCCGAGTAAAAACAGCTGGCTGAGGCTGAATTAAAGCCATTAAAAGCACATCTCTGAAATATTACCAGCAACACCCCAACCCCACCCTCAGCCCAACGAATCCCATCACTTTCATACTATAATGGTGATTTAAAGATTCCGCATGTTCAATTTAAATGAATATATTGTATCTTCCAGAAATATTTATTAAAATAATAAATATTAATATCCGCGGTGCTCATCCATGAATTTGAATTGTTTTCTTTCCTGGATTTTGGCTGACATGTATGATTAGGTGATGAAGAACACACATATATTCATATTTGGATTTATGTTCCTCTAATATCCCCGCAGGGATTCCACACTGATGCTTATCAGCCATGTTGTCCACATATGATCTCCAAAGGGATTAATAATATTAATCACTGATGATAGAATATTCATTTATCTATTGCTAACAGTCTGTCACTGTTTAAGTTTCCAGATATTCCCACATGTTCACAATATTATGGAGCTTCTGACAGTTTACTAAATAGATGAACTTCACCATTGTCTCTCTCTGTGCTTCGTTAAGTGAAAGGGTCTAAGTAAATATGTTATCCATGCATGAGAGGCTCTCTATGGCTCCTGTTATTGTGCCGCGGGTCCGACAGGTGGTTACTGTTTATTATTCCCTCATTATTTATCGGGGATGTGGCCGCACCGAGGAGAGGAAACTCCCCATCTTTTCACCCGGTCGGGGGGGAACAGATTGCGCTGACTGGTTGCAGCCTCTTATATGACACTGGTCACCAGTCCATCCATCTCAGCCCAGCAGCCATTCAAACTGCATTCAACTCCATCAGGGTGCTAAATGAAGCCATTTATTTCAGTTAACACAGCAGTGACGTCATTTACTGTAGAGTCCTGTTTCCTCTCAATGTTTCATCAAAACTTATTTATAGACAGTCGTGTGATGTCATTCATCTTTATAAATATACATTACTAATACAAATATTAGACGAATGATAACAGTAGCCAATAATATTGGGAAGTCGATTAAAGGTCGTATATGTGAAATTTCTAACAAGCAGTGGAATGTAAATAAGAAAAGTGGCAAATTGAATGATTCTGATGAACATCATTCTTCCAAAAGACTTTCATATGGTGTTTTGATGGTGTTGGTGGTGCTGGAGTTGGTGTTGGTGCTGGTGGTGCTCCAAATCTCCCACAGGTGGTCACTTGAGTGAAGATCTGGTATCTACAATCTGCAATGGCAATAACGTACGATCCTCCTCATTAACATAATCGCTAAAAGTAAATCTGGATTGTAAGTTCTTGTAAAGAAATGACAATCAATGTAATTTCTTTACTTATGGACAAATTTAAGGCACCTGTTCTCTAATCTCAGAGGGAAATATAGTACATTTTATTTCACTGCACTTATCTGACAGTTGATAGTTAACAGCTGAGCTATGTCCTCATATCTCATCCAAATCCTTTTGTTGTTTTCGCTGTTATTCTGTGAGGCTTAAACAGAGTCGCCATCCAACAGCCTACCAGAACATTACAAGTCCTCCTCTGACCATACACAGAAAATAGACCAAAGTCGTCTGTCTTGTTTTGGTCCTGCTATCTGTTGTTGAGTTAAAGTAGATGTATTCTTAATGGATGTTTGTAGTATATCAGCGCCCCCTACAGTTGTCTGGTTTCAGTTCTTTCATTGGAGTTTAGCTCGTACATAACTCCAACTCTGTTCTGTACCTGCAGTACTACTGATATCAAACCCTTTACTGTATACATTTAAAAAAAAGCTAGCTAATCGTAAACGTTTTCTAAGTTAGTGTTTCTTACAACGGGGCTAATGCTGCCCCCTACTGGTTTGGAGTGCGGAATATGAGGCGTCGGCTTTAAAGGCAATAAATGAATATTTTGTAGCACTTAAATTAAAGTATTGGGCAGACATTAATAAGACCATTATATATAAAATAAAGTAATTGTCTCAAAAGGGGCCAAATTGTATAATACATACTTTAAGCTTTAACACTAGAATCAGCTTCTGATATGACTTTTTAAAACCTGTTATTATTAAATGTAAACTTTCGAGTGCGGGACTGTAATTAAATGGATTTAGTTTGTCTCCTGCCTCACCTCATCATTGACTACCACTTGGGTGTTTTGGCCGCAGCTTCACCTCAGCTCACCAGCAGCAGTGAAGGTCGTTGCAGCATCTGGTGCAAAGGCCCCTCTCAAAGCTGAGTGAATTAGCAATGCCACAAGATTCAGAAGAGCGGTGACAAGCATTAAATTGATATTAACTTTGTATTTAACATGGGCCCCCCTTTTCCCCAAATGGACTGGAGCCATATCAGTGCACAAAGCGCTCTGTATGAACTCTGGCTGCACCTGTTCCCTCTCCCTCGGCCATGGGAGTTCAACTTCTTAGTTTCACCCCAGGCTCTTTTTTTCCGTGCCCTCATCTAACTGAATTCTTTCAGTTGTGCTTTTGTCATCATTCTTGATCTTATCCTCACCCCCCATGTCTATAACTTAGCAAATCCCATCATTGAGGATCACACATTTCACATTTGGACTTTCATTAACTGTCCAAATTATAACTCAACTAACTCAACAACTTATGTGAAGTGCATTTCTTTTTCTGCCCCAAACTGGGAAACCTACCTCCCCTTTCTGCTGTTCATTTATTAGCAGTTGTCAGAGTGGATGTCGAGCAGTGTCCTAATCCTCTTAAAGCGCATGTTGGTACAGTTTGCATATCATTTTCCCATCTCGGAGAAAGGCCACAACCCTTTCTATTCACAGGGATTCCCCGTCCTCTTTCACTGCAGCCACAGCCAACAGCATTAGCATAATCTGACAACCAATACCATTGTCCATGACCTTGTATGCAAAGTTAATTGCTCATTAATACCAGACCAAACGGAGGGGTGCAGAGGAAACATAATGCTCCTCATTTTTTAAATCCTTGTTTTAGAGGGGACAGTCAGGCAGGTGAAACATCCTCCACTGGCTCATCACGCTTAATAAAAAGAATATTTCTAAAATTATTAGAACTGATAGAAATTTAATTTAAATGATAACTGATGACAAAAACATCTAGTCCCCAAAAATACTACGTATCAGGTGTGTAAGTAGTTTTAGTTTATACAAACTCTCTAGTTTTAACAATAATCCAGGAGGGATATTAGTCCTGAAGAGGCTTTATGAGGGTTAACCCAACTTACCCCCCCCCCACCCCCCCACACACACACGCACAGACACACACACACACACACACGTGATTGAACCGCTGTGTTTCTGTTTGCAGGTGAATGTCTCTGCCTGGACGGCTACATGAAGGACCCGGTCCACAAGCACCTCTGCATCCGCAGTGAATGGGGGCCCA
>CAAKHC010004148.1:0-10971 GCA_901007825.1 Macroramphosus scolopax | reverse complement strand
GACCATCTGTTTCCGGTGTGTTAATTGATAAAAAAAACGATGTTTTTTGTGTGACGTAAATAAATAAAGTACATAAAAACCTATATATAGATATATTAAAAGTCATATTTCGCAAAGTATGTTAAGGGTTCATAATTTGAAAACAGTTGGAATTATTTCATTCACATTAATGTAGTCAAATATATATCATTTTTATTAATAATATAAACATTGCTTTGCATCAACTACAACTAAAATTACTACTACTACTTACAATAATAATAATAATAATAATAATAATAATAATAATAATAATAATAATAATAGTAATAGACGTGTGGATTGACTTGGACATTGACTCAAACTCGAGTGACTTTAATTACTTCCGACTTTATATTCGACGAAATAAAAATAAACTTTTTATCTATTTTTAAATTGTATTATTTCTAAATAGTATTACATTTGAGGGAGGACACATTCTTACTTGGGACTTAAGAATTACTTGGGGCTCCCAAAACAAAGACATGGTCCAACCTATAAATAACAATAATACTGATGCCAATAATACTTCTAATAATAATATTAATGATAATGATACTAATGTTTTTGAACCCCGCTCGCTCGGGTTGCTGTGTGAACACATCGAACCAACCCTCTGGTTGTATGACGCACTCAGTCCAGCCAGTCCGCTCAGCTCAGCTCGGAACCGTCCAGCACAACATGCAGGATGGCGAGTGTGGAGACAGCCGCCGAACACGAACGAATCCTGCGGGAGATCGAGAGCACAGACACCAACTGCATCGGGCCGACACTCCGGTAAGACCCTGGCGGCTGCCCCGGTTAGCCCCGTGAGAGCAGCCGGGGGACTGCGGTTAGCTGCGTCTCGCCGTCAAGTTAGCAACTCCCCCGAGACTCCGGGAGGTTGCTCAAAACTTTAACATACATGAGCCCATTATCGGACAGCTAGCCGGCTAACTTTAGCAAACACAAAAAGCTGGCTAAATTAACATTTTGACACCGGTCTGTAAACCTCCACAGTGTCTCTCTCTGCTGTCCGGAGTGGGCGGACGGGCACAACTCAACACTGTCCTTTTATCTTCGTCGTCAAAGTTTGTCTTAAGGAAATTCAGCAACTTCGGCTAACGTTAGCTCCCTTGGCTAACTAATTGACATTCTGGTCACTGTTGTGAGAGCTCACAGACGGATTCGAGCTTGATTCTGGTGCCGAATAAATGCTCTCTGTGTGTCGGGTGGCTTCTGTGTACAGGCGGCCAACCTTTCTGGAGAAGCTTCGTTAGCTTGTCAGATATTTAGTTGGATATGTATAGGCTGCTAGTTGGCTAGCAAACAAGATAACAAACAAGGAGTGTCAAGTGGAGTCCTGTCAAGTCGTGTTTCTGTCTGTGTCGTGAACTGAAGCTCAAACACAACTAAGGTGCAGTTTTCTCGTGATAATAAAGGTATTACAGCACACAGTAAGACCATAGTTTATATTGGTGTGGTGTATGTGAGTACAGTATTGCACCCATGTTCATTTTGGTGTCCTATTAGATCTTCTGGCAGGATTTTTCTGCTGCATTTGGACCTGAAAGGTACCTTCTCTGTGCAGAACATCACTGTCTCCTCTACTCTGGAGTACGGCTCCAGATTTTTCATTTTAACCAAGTAAAACCCATCTTGAAAAATAGGATATTTCACCAAGTGAAATGTCTGACGTTCAGTGAAGTGAACACTGGAAAAGAATAAGAAGCTGAGAATAATAAGTCTCAGAGTAAAAAATAAATAATTGTTTGTCTGGTAAATTTGAGTTTATGATTCTTGAAGATTTAACGCAGGAAGCAAAATAAAATAAATGTAGACACCCGGGCGAGTTTAAATCTGCAGATCTGAATGTTTGTATCGGGACGAATGAAAAGTGTCCTCAAAAGATATGAAAGAAATATTTGATGTGAGCTTGTGAACATCAGTTTGAGTAATTCCGACCTGCTGAGCTGAAGAAGTAATCACACTCTGTAATTTTATCTTTGTTGTAACCAAAATTTCCACACACACACACACACACACACACACACACACACACACTTAAAATATCATAGCACAGTCTATGTTTGGAACTGTCATCCACATCATTAGCTATATTTAGCCCAGAGGGAAGTTTAAAGGAGACTCTTTATATATTAAGATACCATGTCAAAGGATCAAGCCTGTAAATGAAGACAAATATACTGCATATGACGCAAGTGCAGCTTTACTGACTCGTGTTTTCTATTTCCTGTTATGTTCCAAGAAATAATAATTCAAGACCTTCCTCATTAGGACCTTGACAGGCTGTGAAAAGAGATTTACTGGTGTGTGTGTGTGTGTGTGTTCTCCTGTGGCGTCGGGAGCAGGTTGAGGCCGGCGGCAGCATTCCTCTCTGACAGCAGAGGCACTCAGGATGGATCAGGTCGGATCAGCCAGCAAACTCCCTCAGATTACAAAACATTCACCTTAATATGGGGAACGCCTGGCCGGTATGGACCTGTGTGTTCCTGTGCTTGGAACATATCAGGTTTCTTCTGCTAACATGTCTGTGTGAAGTTTTTCATATGATACGAGACACGTCGGATGTCTCATGGCTGAGCATGCATTCATTCTGAACACCTGCAGGATGGCTCTGAAGGTTAGAATGAGGCGCTTTCCTCTCTACACGTCTCAACAATATGTGATATGGAAAGAGTTTCGCCCCGAGAGACATTCTCAGAGGGACATATTATGTTGGTTCAGTCACTTTATTTGCATAAACGTAGATGAACCAGAGCGTGTGGAGGCTCTGTGACTGTCTGAGAACATTACTGTTTCTCCAATGACGGCGGGTGAAGAGCTCCACCCCGTGTTTCATCCCATTTAGCCATTAATAGACATTCCTCTATTGTTTCTAAGTCTGATGTGAGCAAACACTGCTGGCTGCTGGGGTTGTGCCTTTAGTGTGTGTGGGTGTCTAAAGAAAGCACGTTGTGGCGTCAGACCTTCTCTCTATTGTACAATTGGGCATTTCCTGGTCAACAGGAGGTAGTGAGGCGGGGGAGTCAGGCCGTCCACAGGTGTCGGAGTGCGTCTGTGTGTGCTGTTTTTGGAAGGGGAAGGACCACAGGAAGAACTGTGATATGTATGACACAGAAGGCCTGAACTCTCTCACACACACACACACACACACTTGTTTGTGTCCTTGTGAGACACATTTCTACATCAAGCATCACTTTGTCCCATCAGTTCTTTTGCACGCTATTTTGGCGGACGACCAAAGAGCAGGAAGATTCCTATGGAAGCTTTTTCTGTCTGTGATTGCATTGTTTTTGTTTCAAGAAAAAACACCAGGATGTTCTCACCAGTTGTTGGTTCAAATACTGTCAGACGATCTCTCCTGGTGGACCTGCTCAGGGCGTAACATCAGACTGATAGTTCTTGTGACTGATTGTTGTTCACTGGGTGTTGTATCGCCCCCTTGTGGATGTTTATTGCAGCTGCACCCATTCACAGCTGGATGCCGGGTCCTCGCTTCTCTTGGAAAACTTTTTTAGTAAGAAAGGAATGTTCACCATCACTGAAGAAGCAATTCTGTATCCCCTTTCTCTCTCTCTTGTCTCTAGATTTTGTCTCATCTTGTGAGATGCTTGTTTGATTATATTGTTTTATAAAATCAAGTGACCTTGTAAAGCAGACGATCCCTGTGGTCTTCTCCAGGTCGGTGTACGACGGGCAGGAACATGGCCTGTTCATGGACAAGCTGGACGTCCGGATCAGGAACCACGACAGGGAGATCGAGAAGATGTGTAACCATCACTTCCAGGGGTTCGTTGACTCCATCACAGAGCTGCTCAAAGTACGAGGGGAGGCCCAGAAACTGAAGGTAAGTGAGGGATGGAGAAGACTGTGTGGGGAAGATGATTCTCTAATCATGTTATTGCTTTACTCTCTCAGAGTCAAGTGACTGAGACCAACCGGTGTCTTCAGGATGACGGCAAAGAGGTACGTTGACAGGCTCACACATATCAGTCAGGACGTGGGTTCCTGCAGACACCTTCACCTCCATCTTTCTCCTCGCTGCAGCTCATGAGCTCCATGGAGGAGCTGAAACAGTGTCGAGTACAGCAGAGGAACATCGCTACCACGATCGACAAGCTGGCGCACTGCCTGCCAGGTAACACAGATGATGAAGACAGATCAGGTGTCATCATCCCTGTTGTCTAATAACTTGTCTTCTGCTTTGTCTCGTTCTGCTCACCTCAGTTCTGGAGATGTACAGCAGACTTCAGGAGCAGATGAGGGACAAAAGGTACGTCTGTGACTCTGAGTCCTGGATTCACACAGCTGAGTGTCAGAGTGTGAGATGTGTATGGAACTCTACTACAAACCAGTTCTTTTAGGGACTTTACAAAAACATGGAGCAGAAGATCCTCTGTAAAACACAGATCAAGTAGACTTCTTGCAGTGTTGATTTGTGTGTTTAACCAGGAGGTGTGGTCAGAGTGTTCCGGAGTGAGTTGTAGTTGTACAGGTGTAGTGAAGTGTTTGTAAGTAATGTAGAAACTCCGTAAGTACTCTGAGATGTCACAGACAACAGTACAGTAGCTTGGTCATCTCCACTGATGGCCACTAGGTGGAGCCATAGCACTGTGGATCAGAGTACAAACCACTCTCTCTCCATCTCTTTTTCCCTTCTTGCCCTCGTCCTGACCTGAAGACGGGAGTCTGGTTGGTCATAAATTTGTCGTTTGTTTGTGTGTTTTTCTTCTTCTCTGCTGCTCGGCTCAAAGAGAGCATGGCGAGGTCAGCCAGCCGCGGCTGCACCCAGAGAGAGAGAAAGTGTGTGTGACAGATGCGGTGAAGTGAATATTGTGTATTTGAGTATATTCCTGAGTGTGCATGCTCCTCATAGATTTATCTTCCTCTGTGTGTTTGTGCTGGTTTTCCATCATCTCCACAGTCCTGCAGAGCTCGTGCAGCTGTGAGGGCAGGATGGCGGCGCTGACACGTCTGATCTTCACCTGAACTTTATATTAATGCTGTCTTCATCAATGCTGTGTGTTAGGTACTACCCCGCGTTGCGGACGCTGGAGCAGCTGGAGCATACGTGCCTTCCCAGGGTGGGTCAGTACCGCTTCTGTTCCATCATGGCGGAAAACATCCCGAAACTGAGGATGCAGATCCGAGACACGGCCATGACACAGCTGAGAGACTTCCTGGAGAGCATCCGGAAGCACTCGGACAAGATAGGAGAGACGGCCATCAAGCAGGTACACGAGAGATGAATCATCTACCTTCTGTTTGTGTAGGACCTCTCCACGGCTGCACCCCCCCCTCCCAGCTCTTAACTCTCTCATTTCTTAGTGTGTCTGAACATCAGTGAAACTCTGAGTGTCTTCTTGTTGATCAGGACGATTCAGTGTTGCTGGTTTGTCTCACACCACAATTGTTATTTTGTTCTCCATCATGTCGTTCTGGTAATCAGAAGCAGCCTCTGTGTGTGCGTGCTTGTGTGTACAAGTGTGCGTGTGCGTGTGTGTGTGTGTGCGTGCGCGCCCTGTGGTTCCACTGCCAGTAAACAAGCATGTAAGCACTGCAGGAGACGCCGTGGCTTGTCAGTGAACACACACACACACATATACACCAATCCTTTCAGCACTTACCTCATTGTTTTTCTGTTTTCCAAGGCCAAGGAAGTTCTATATGAGTGTGTCTGTTTGTGTGTTTTGTGTCCTCTTGTGGTATCCAGAGCTCAAAGCGAGGCCTCCTGTTTATTTGGGGAATGTTGTTCCATGGAAGTGCAGGATGAAGGGGTGGGATGGGAATGAGGAAGGAGGAGTTGGTGACAGACTGACGAGTGCGTGGAGACTTCCTCTGCTAATAAATGTATATAGTTTATATATGATGGCTGGCTCACCTTTATCATTGAACCCAAAATATTCCCAATGAAGGGAAGATCTAGTTTTTCTTTTTTACTAGTCCCGTAACGTCGTCCCCACCACTCGCAGTCGCCGTCTTCAGGGCTCGACCTGAATATTCTGAATATATTTTCTAACTCGTGCCACCATCAACAACGATGTGACGTGTCCTGTCCTCTAGATGTCACTAGAGGATCATTTCTGATGATGATCCAGAACACTGCTGTGTGCTGGATGATGGTGTGTTCAGGACCCCCTGCAGGCACCTGTACTTCAGACAGGTGATGAGGATGTGAGGGAGACATCGTGGCCCGATTGATGACATCCAGGACCTTCAAGACGAGTCCAACAATCAACAGAATTAACAGTTGATAATCAGAAGAATGCCGTCAATGAACAGGCTCTGGGTGTCTGCGCCACATGAAAGCAGCTCTGTCGGTAGAGTCCGGCCTGAGCCAGTGAAGGCAGATGATCATCCCTAATCCACACACTCACTTACAAACACGACCAGTGAACTTTAGGTGGGCTGTGTATTTTTTCGGACTGCAATTTGAGAACGGCTGGCTGGCGTAGACGATCCACTTGCTGTCATGGACGAGGCTAACCGCTTACTCCTGTAGCCACAAATTAGAAGGCAGATTACGGAAAGTCCACCGGTCCGGCAGCCCTGATATTGATACTGGGATTATGTGTTAAATGTTTGGCTCCCAGTGCTCAGAGACCACACGTGTGTGTGTTTGAACACATGTAAACTTTCGTTCCTCGTCCCTCCTTCACCCGTTGTCTCTCTCCCTCTCCCTCTCTTCCTCTCTTCCTCTCTTCCTCTCTCTCTCCCTCTCTCTCTCTCTCTCTCCCTCTCTCTCTCTCTCTCTCTCAGACAGAGCGTCTCTCCGGTGGGCTCTGGTCTAAATTAGCTCTAACTCTCTGTGCCCGGTCATCGTTGCAGCTCCCCTGACCGAGGATGTGAAAATAAATAGATCTGGGGAAGTAGGAGGAGGAGGAGGCGGGTGGATGGAGGGAGGAGACGAAGGAGAGCAAAGTGTTTACAATGAAGCTATTGTCTGGTGAAGAGAAGGAGGAGGAGAAAGAGGGATGAGATAAGAAGTGGGAGAGAAGGAAGTGGAGGATGACGAGGGAAAGGACCAGGATGATGGCTGGAAAAGAGTTAAGGAGAGGGGAAGGAGAGCAGCAGTTGGAAGAGCAAGAGAGAAGGGGATGAAGAAGGAAGGAGAGAAGGAGGGATGATGGAGGAGGAGAGAATGGGAGAGAGGTCTTCACTTCATGTCAGGTCTTGGTCTCAATACACTCTAGTCTGAAGAAGAGAGAATCCAAGAAGTAAATGGACCAAAACATGGATTAGAGGATGAGGAGGAGAAGAAGAAGACTAGCGGTTCTCCAAATGCCGTTCTTTCATCGTTCTCCTGTCATTCGTCATCTCTCTCTCTCTCTCTCTCTCTCTCTGTCTCTTTACTCCCTCTTTCCACTTGCCTTATCCTATCTCCTCTTTTATTCACTGAGAGAAAGGACGAGTTCAGAGCTGCTCGGGAGTTTCACACACACACACACACACACACACACACACACACACACACACACACACACACACACTCACACACACACACACACACTAATGGGAACCAGATTGCCGGGTCTGTGAAGTGGAGGAAGATTGATTACCTGTATTTAGTTACTGAACACACACATGCGTGCGCATGCAGCGAGGGTGGCGGAGGGCACACGCTGGGTCGGTGTATTGAACCATCACAGGGGAAACCAAAATAGGCTGTTCTGGGTCGCCGTGTGAGTCACTCTGTGTGTGTGTGTGTGTGTTTCTGCCGAATAATGCTCCACAGTTCACTGCCATCAGACACCATTATTTCTGGCCTGCCAGAAAGTGATCTATAGTAGGGATGTCCCAGGCAGCCGCTGCCCGATTCGGATCCGAGCCATTTCATATTGAGAATTTTCTTTACAGAGTTGGTTTTCATATTGTAGCTACGTGACGCAGCTGCACACAACCCGAAACTCTCAAGTGCTAATGAAGCGTCCACGTTGACTCCGACCTCTGACCTTTTTTTATGGCCGACGCTGTTCCAGAACCGAGTTGTACTTACTAGCACAGCTGGGATTACTGTGGTGCTCTCTGCTTGATTTAATCCAGGTAAATAATTCTTCTAAAGACGTGTTCTGTGTGTTCCTTCTCTTTAGTTTGGCCTCGTCTGTGACTCACCGTTCTCCTGTGAGTGGGCACGAGATCAAACGTGGCATTGTGTTCCTCCTCACTAATATTCTCCTCTTCCGGGCTCCTGCACACCCGTTATTCTCATTACTTCAGTCATTAATGGATGAAATCGATGTCTCTGACGTATTAATTGACGTCCTCATCGACACATGCTGGCGCCGGCGGATGGCGGGATGCCGATGCGAGGACGTGAGGCGGATCTGGGTGTGGATGGACGTGTATTTCCCCCCTCCCATCCCACCGATAGTTTCCCACATAAATATTTGGGTTGCCATCCTGTATCAGCGTGTAAATACCATCTTCATATTCAGATATTAGATGTTGTGTTAAAGGTACAGTACGTAACACTGCTGCATTAGGACTTCCTGGTGTTATGAAATCATTGCAGATGTTTCCAGAGATGTCTGAAGTTACACTGAAGGCAGCGGCGGGGTCGCTGGTCTGTTGTTATTGCTTTTACTGAGAGGAAAAAATTACATACTGCGCTTTTAAAACACACCAAACTGACCCCCGGCTGCTTTTAGATGTTTCACTACAGGAAGTGTACGGAGGCTCTATGTTTCTTATGGACGGAACTATAGAGAATATAAATTATTCCCCTTTTTGCCGAGGACCCCCAGGAGTTCCCTTGAGGGCCCCCTGGGGGTCCCCCGTCCCCACTTTGAGAACCACTGATGGATTTCACACCGGTTGTTTCTGTAAATGACCTGGTTTGTTTTGGATACGAGCCTTCTTTCATTTTTTTGTTTCACCCCAACGTCCTGTTGTTTTTATTTTTATTTTGAGTGTTTCTGATCCACGACCGCGGCCGTCGGACAGAATGCATCATTTCCTGTACCACCCTGTTTCCCCCACAGACAGCATGCAGGACATTGTTTAGTTCTGTGGTTATTCCCCGCCACCTTTATGATGTCACATTATTTCTGGAGGCCTCATGAACATTTTTATAATGTTACACGTTAACCTCTAAATGTTTCATTTCGAAGGTCCGACAGGCGAACGCACATCAAACACGTCGTGTGCTTTGTTTCAGGTTTCATTGACTTCCTCCTTCCTGCTCTTCCCTTCCTGCCCCGACATTCTCCTGCAGGTGTATTCTTAGGTCGTCTTTATAGAGTATTTTCATGGGAGTTAGCGGGCGCGGCTCAAACTTCTCACCTCGTTATTCCATCCGCTGTTTCTGGTCGTTTCCCCAAAAACAGTCTGAACTGTTTCCTCTTCTGTCCGAGAGGATGGACACATTGTCTTCTTGTTGTTTACATCTTTGTCTCAAAGTGTCGTGTGAACTCTGGTTTCATTCGGTGTCAGACGCTCAGAAACAGAGAGCTTAATTGATTAATGGTGCGCCCCTCCCCCGATTAATCGGCGCCATCATCCCAAAACAACCTCCGATACACGACCAGTATCCTCCCAGTTGACCTGTGGCTGTCCTCTGTGTTTGCCTCAGGCGCAGCTCCAGCGTTCGTTGGACAGCTCCGTCTCCACGCAGCCGAGGGCCCTGATTGGCCGACGCCCCAGGAGAGGGAAGCTGCTGATCGGTGGAGCCGCGGCGATGAACGGACAGGGCGGCAGTCCGTCGTCGGAGCAGGACTCTGGGATCCTGGACGTGGAGGACGAAGAGGAGGATGATGACGTGAGAAAGCACACACACACGTACCCATGAACGTATTGATCCTCTGATTGTCTGGTTGTTGCCGGGGATACTAAGACGTGTTTTAACGTTCCATATGGTGCTTCACATGATGATGAAGAGCACGCACTCTTCATCTTCTGGATGTTTTAGTGCTCACATGTTTACCGGCTGAAGACGAGGAGTTCAAATCCTCAACTTCTGGAAATCCAGCTATTATTGCAAAACTGTTATTTGGACAATGAGGTCTTGAAGTGGTCCTCGTGGGATCTGGGTTCCTTTCTGCGGCCGCCGTGGTCACGCTGAAGGAAAGGACAGTACAATGAAGCTGAACTTGTCACCCTCGTCCCACCATTCTGTTTAAAGGTCCCTGTCGTCCCTTTGGCTTATTTACGTCCTGTAAACTCGCCTCAACCTTCTTCACCTTGGCTTGAACAAAGGCTTGACCCCCACGGTCGCCAGGGTTACGACCGCGTTGGCGCCGATGCCAGCCCGTCTCCTCACGCCATCCCTGCCCCTGCTACCACGTCTTCCCCTTCCCCTCTTTTACAGTCGTCCCCCAGTGTCTCTTCACTCTGTTTTCTTTGCCTTTGCTGCTTTGCTTTCTTTACACTTCAATCTTTTCTTTTTCTCTTTTAACCTGCTTCTTCTTCTCTTGTTCTTTCCTCTGTCTCCTCCTCCTCCTTCCTTCATGTGATGATTTTCTCCTCTTGTCCTCCTGTTCTCTATAATCTTTTATTAATTGTCTCCCTGTAAACTGAAATTTGCTCTTTTCTTTCTCCATCCCTCCTTTCCCTCCACGTCACTCTTTTATTGTCTTTTATTGTCTCTTTTATTTTTATCGTGGTGACATCAGCAGCTGCTCCTCAATGATGTTCTTACAGAGAGAAAGCTCTCCAGAGGTCAAGAGGTCACATGTTTATTATTAAATGTCCCTCTTGTTCTCCTTGTAGGTTCCAGGAGCTCAGGAGTTGGTGGATTTCTCTCCAGTTTATCGCTGTCTGCATATCTACACTGTACTGGTGAGTTCATCTTCTCCTCTCCTCTCCTCTCCTCTCCTCCACCTCTCCTCTCCTCTCCTCTCCTCTCTTCTCCTCTCCTATCCTCCACCTCTCCTCCACCTCTCCTCTCTTCTCCTCTCCTCCTCTCCTCTCCTCTCCTCTCCTCTCCTCTCCTCTCCTCTCCTCTCCTCTCCC
>CAAKHC010004147.1:2380-13179 GCA_901007825.1 Macroramphosus scolopax | reverse complement strand
CTCCTCTCCTCTCCTCTCCTCTCCTCTCCTCTCCTCTCCTCTCCTCTCCTCCCCTCCCCTCCCCTCCCCTCCCACACATGACCATCCACATACAGCTATTCTTTAACCTATGTAGATAACTATTTTTCTCCTTGCCCCCCATGTCATCATATCTGCACATTCACAGTTTGAGGTTTGGACTCGCTCACATCACCATTTTCCCTCTGACCCTCTGGCACTTTGTGCACACATTCACTTTTCCAATACACACTTGCAGAATACACACACACACACACATACACACACACACACACACACACACACACACACAGGCGCTCTGGCCCCGAGGGCTACACGGAACGATATGCGTCGGGTTCCTGGAGCTTGATTTCCTCTTCTCATACACACTCTGGCTCTGCGATAACCTCTGGTGGCCCTGTTAGGCATGAATGCCACCCTGTTGACAATAACCACAGTGGAGGGAGAGGGAGAGACCCAATCCCATATCTGCTAACTGCCCCTCACCCCCCTGCAGGTGTTCAAGTAGCCTTGAAGAAATTGGTTAGATATAAGTAATGTGGGAATATGCCGTAGAAGGTGATAGCTGGAGAAAAGCTGCGGCGCTGCACCGAGCACACTGCAACAAGCTTTCTGTAAAGATCTACACAAGCTGCCATTGTGCATGTAGCCAAGCAAGCTGCTCCTTTGCAGTTCACAGGGGAGGCACGGGTAGATATCGCCCCTCTACCCCATCCTGCCAAAGTGCTCTGTAGCCCTCAAAAAATTTGATTATATATATATTTCTTCTTTTCCAGGTGAACCTGCAAGTCCTTTCAGTCACAGTCCTTTCAGTCACATTTGCACGCCTGTAGGAGGCTTGAATGCTGAGCAAAACGTATGAGCAAGTATTTATTGATTCAGGTAGTGTGTTGTACTGGTACGGTCTACGCTAGGTGACTAAAGGCTGCATATGGTGTCCTCCAGCACCATGAAGGTACTCAGAATGGAGCCCAGCACGTGTAGCACATTAAAGACCCTAAAGAGGAACAAAGAAAGTGGGAGTGAACTAGAAGAAAAACAAAGAACGTCTTAAAATGTAAATAAAAAATTTGATGATGTGCACAAGTTAATAATTCCGGAGTTCTTCGGTGTGTTGCTTTGCAGAAATGTTTATGTATAGAAATCTATCTCTGCTTTTCAAGGATAGTTGATAGACATGCCCCCCTCCTCCTGTCGCATTGTATCTGTGAGGAGTGATTGCAATGAGCCCAGACTGTGCTGAATTATGACAGATAAGGACGATCAATAATGGGGGTGGGTGGGGGAAAAAAGAGATGGTGAATATTAAGGAGGTTTACAGACTTTGAAATGATCAGAATGTGTGAGCTGGCGGATGAGTATCGAGGTGTCACTTGTTCATCGGTTTGTTCATGTTGAGAGCTTCTCTATGTTTGGACCTCGTGCTTCTCCGTTTGTTTGTTTGTTTCCTCACTGTGTGTGTGTGTGTGTGTATGTGTGTGTGTGTGTGTGTGTGTGTGTAATGAGGCCAAGGAGAAGTCATTTGTCATGCCATCTGATAGTGTAGCACCAAGCACCGGGGCTGAAACGCTTTGAGCACAGCCGTGAGGGGGTTGGGTTGACGGGGAGGGGGTGTTGATGATTGACAACGATAGATAGCTGTCAGTCACTGAGAGGGAGACGAGGGGGAAGCAGGGGGGGTGGGACAGGGGCCTGGGGCAGGCAGCGGTGACATTTAGTCCAGACCCAGAGCATTGTCAGCTGGATAATGGAAAGTGAGGAAGTGGAGATATTTCCCCAAAAATACATGATATTCATGCTCGGACAATAGTGTGCAAATCTACTTCTAACTGTGATCCGTTAGTGTTGAGGATGAAGTCTAACAACAGAATTGTTGATGCTTAAATTATTATTAGCATGAGCATTATTAGGGCTAATGACAGTGTGTGCTGAGAATTTAGACATTTGTGAAATTTGTGTTTTCAAAATGACATCATGAGTAATTAATCTATCAATTAACTTCATACAAAGAGCAGTAAACAAATGTATATTTTGATGACCAGCCAAGGTACACTTGTTCACAGTATTTCAAGGTGCTGTTAAGTAATGACAGCTTAACTGCTTCACCTTAACATCACCTACCTACAACAGGTCTTCCCTTTATAGTCGCCGGTGTCTCAGTTTGACGCCCGTCAAGAGAAGAGAGAAGATATAGAGAGAATGGAGCTTGACACTGAGGTCAAAAGGACTGTAGCGCATGTCAAGACTAACATCGACCCTGAAACAAAACCCAAAAGCATCCCTCCCTCCCACCTCCTCATGCAACTCTCACTTTCTCCCAGCCTCACTCTTTTCCTTCCGTCCCTATTGAGCAGCAAAGTTGTCGCTCTCTTTCACAGCCTACCCTGGGTGAGAGGGGGAACAATGCAAGCACACTTTGCTGCCCTGAATACGTGTTAGAAACCCAATCAGGCCCTCTTATTCCCCATATTCATTCTCTTTCTATTCTGGCTTTCTTTTTTCTTTCACATTCCCTCTCTGCCTGCAGGAAGGTGGGGGGGGGGCTTAAACAGGCTCGCTGTAAAGGCAAACTCCTCTCTGTTCTCTCTTTTCTTTTCTCCCGCTGTAACTTCTTTCTTCTTCGCCTTGTCTTTGCAAAACATACAAACGCACAAATCGTTTCCCTGAGCACGTATAGATGTTACACCCATTGTTTCCCTTCACATCAAGACGGGAGCAGGATCAAAACATTCCTCTGAACAGAAGATGTCGTAATTGAATTTAAATTGAGAAACATCTCCGTTAGCGTGCCGGCACACCTTCTTACTTTCCATTTCTCCCCTCCTGTTCTGTACCTCCCTCCACCTATGAGAGAAATAGTGTTGGATAAATCATTTCAAATGGTTCGCAACTGTTTCAGTCTCGCAGACGTTGAGGGTTGTATAAATAAGAGTCAATAGGTTATTCTGTGGTGAACTCTTAGCAAAGTATGCTATTGAAGCTCTTGTTAAAGTAGCTCCGGGGCCTTGTGGTTGTTAACCAGGATGCTGCTGTCTCATCTAGCTACCCGTCTTGACCAGGTCTCCCTGGCAGAAGGTATATTGGATCCCCCCCGGTGGGGCATTCGTGGTGGAATGAATGAATGAATACTCTAAATAAATAAATAATCAATGTGGTAAATGAAGGTTAAAAGCACAGGAGGAGGCTCCGGACGTCTGAGAAGGGAGCTGCAGAGAAAAGGGAAAGAGATTGATAGACTGGAATGATCTGCGAAGGCAGTGAAACAAATAAGAGCTGCAACAGGTTGGAATTAGATCAACACTATCAAGCAGGCCAGATACAAGTTGTGATACGTGTTTGGAAATGGAGGTAGTGTGTGCGTGTGCGTGTGTGTGTGTGCACAACGTTAATCTATTTATTTACCTGTCATTGGCTGCGATAATGGTTTTCATCCCTTCTCTCTCTGTCTCAGTCTATCTAGTAATGGGGGATTGGGTTTTCTTGTGTCGCTTGATAATCAAACCTGTATTTTCTCATCAGACTCTAATCAGACCAATTACACGCGTGACGGAGAGCGTGGGCAGGTTGATGTAGGGGACTGATAAGGACACACACATACACACACACACACTCTCTTTGGGATTAAGCGCTCTGTCTCGGGGTATCTGCGTCTCTTATCTGGGACAACCATCCCTGACGTGACCTGTCAGCAGTCCTGCCAAAGGTGTCGCTCGCGCACAACCTCACGTGAGCACATACACACTTTGATCATACATGCAATGCACCATGCACCAAACACAACCTGTTTTTGACACCACCTATTGTCAACCTTCCATCCCCCTCAATCCTTATTGTAATGGGACATATTCTTTTTCTTTATTCAACTTGTTTTCAAACAGGAGGTGCACAGTTTGTAACGTGGCAGCGGTTCTTTCATGGATGAAGCTTTAGTTTGTGTACTTACGTGTCCCTTTTTTTTTGCTCTGTCTCTATGCCAGGCTTATGATGGTTTTGCAAGCCTGGGAATCTCCCGTCTCCTGGAACCATCGGACATGGTGCTTCTGGCCATTCCTGACAAGCTCACAGTAATGACCTATCTGTACCAGATTCGGGCCCACTTCTCCGGGGAGGAGCTCAACGTGGTGCAGATCGAGGCCAATAGCAATCGTAGTACCTACAAGGTGGGCGACTTTGAAACCGATACAAATGCGTCCATCGGCCAGGACAAGTTCTACGCTGAACTCAATGATGTGCAGCACCGCCAGGGTAACCTTCAGCCCGTTGATTCCACCTCTGACGTTAACATTGAATCGAATGGCTCTAAAGGTGCTGAGGAAGAGGTGATGGAGCCAGGGTGGAAGGGGGATGTAGGAGGGGTTTCGGACAGCTTGGCAACAGCAGGGCCGTTGCTTTCCTCCTCCACTGTCCCATCACCACGGATAGCATCAGCAGCCTCAACGACAGACTCATCCCACATGACACTATCAGGCTCTGAGGACAGGGGGAATCTGCTCAAAGCCAAAACTGTAGACCTTAGTGACTTACCCCAGAAAGCAGAGAGAGAAAGACAGCAGAAGGATGAGATGGGAGGGCAAAGAAGGGAGGGTGGTTTAGAACCGGGGTCGCCGACCAACAAAGGGGCCCCTTCCTCCTCCTCATCCTCCTCCTCCTCCCCACCTCACCAAAAACTGGGCTTCTCCTATAACAGAGATGCTGACCTCATCAAGAAGAAGAGGGCCAGCCTGCGTCAGTCCGAGTCCGAGCCCGCCTCGGACACCAGCTTCCCTCCAGTCAACCACACAGACACGTCCCCCAAACAGGTAAACTCTCTAAGAAGGAGATTTATAACACATGAACACGTGTGTTCCGTGTTTGAAATATAGTTAAATGTTTCCATCAGGGGGCAGTAAGAGATACATTCAACCCTGTTAGAGCTAATTCGTATAAAGTCGTATGATCTACTCCTAATTTTCATCCTGCTGCTTTAGTCGGGTATTAAGATTCTGCCAGCATTTACCTGTCTGGCCCCTAAATGAATTGTTCAGGTTTTTATCCTTGCGCCCTCACTGTGATTGAAACTTTCACAGCTACGTCAGTCATAAGACAGAGGATGGTGTGAACATTCATTCCCCTCCTGGCACTCGCTAAGCTTCAAATCCCGGTCTTGTCGATGCCACTGCGAAGATGACCCTACCGAATTCCCCCCCGTTCTGCATTAGATGTTGTCGCTGGCTGTCTCGTTGCCGAGACCCAGACACATCAAGGCCGGGCCTTAACATGTGATGACTGTAGCAGGCACCCAGGAGAACCCCCTGCTTTGACATTTCATTATATTTTTCATTATATTTCTCATCCCTTCAGTTGATGGCAGTTGGCGCTGTGACTGCTCAAGCGTGGCGACACTTTTGCGCGGAGCACACCTCATCTCGTCTCACACGCGCACTCGAATGCGCACACACACTTACACACAAACACACATTGAATACATCGCTGCCTGCGTTGGTTAACCCCAGATTACCGCTTCCTGTTTACAAGTCGAAAGGTCACGGGGCAGCGAGGGGGAGGGCAGCAGGGGGGGTTATGACAGCTATGACACCCCATTTTGATCTGCTGTTATCTAGCTGGCGGGATGCATCCTCGTCTGCATCCAGGCCGCATTTGACTTGTTGAAAGCATAATTATGTTTCACTGTTATAAACAGCCTGGTTGTAATATTCCTCTGTCCAAGCCAAATGTAAAAGCTCTGCATGCACCCAGTTATTATGAATAATGATGAATTCCAGTCTGCTCTACTGGACACAGAGAGGGTGAGGCTGCTGGTGATGCCAGAGAGCAGGCCGTGTCGTAATCTATTTATACCTCTGTGTGCCACTGTAAAAGGAAGAAATGTGAAAAGTCATAAAGATGTCCCTGTTTTGTGGAATTTCAGTTAATGAATTTGATAAGAATCATGTCAGGGGAAGTAAACTAGCACTTGTAGTTAATGTTGTCGCCTTCTTTATAGGAGCCGACACCTGCTCCTGCATCCAGTCCACCAACTGAGAAGGTGAGTGAAAGGTTGCAAAAGAAGGAAGAGAGTATTTGGATCTATTTTGCCTTATTTCTCAAGATCAACATGTGCAGTTACAGAGTTCAACTGTTCCTATTAATGACTCATTTTCATTGGAAGTGAACTGTACCAAGTCCCTGATCTGGTCATTAGCCTTATTATCTCCTTCACTCCCTGTCCCGGACCCCAGAAGGTGCTGTCTCGTCAGGAGGAGCTGAAGGAGAGAGCCAGACTCCTCCTGGAGCAGGCCCGCAGAGACGCTGCCCTGAAGGCCGTGAACAAGAACGTCCCCAACGCAGCCGTCACTGCTCCAAACAAGGGCACAAACGTCTGCGATGTAAGTCAAAGTGTTGTGTGTGTGTGTGTGTGTGTGTGTGCATGCTTGCATCTTGACTGAATTCTTATATCTTCAATTGATGGAAGATACTAGCTGTCCTAAAGTAAAATCAGACCTCTGAAAGGTCTCTACTTGAGGCTGAATTTGTCCCAGAGCTCTGTCCTCGGGGTCGGATTTGTCTGAGTTTGCTCAGCAGCCCTTCAGTGTGCAGGAACATCCGGTCGAGTGACCACCGGCCTCTTCTGCTCCTTCTTGTCACTTACACATTCTAAAATTTTCTACTCACCACATTCTCAACGTGTTGGAAAAGCCCGTCCAAAAACTGTCTCAACCACTGGCGGTTCACTTTGGTGAACACTTTGTGGGAAGGCTGTGAGGGGGAAAGAGGACCTCCTCATTACCTTCTGCTCCGACTCACTTAAGGACTGCTGAACGTCAAACCCTGTACATGTCAGTTAGACAACTTGGATTGACTTGCTCACTGCCTTTTCCCTCTGTAATAATTTCTCTCTCTCTCTCTCTCTTTGTGTCTGCCCTTGGTCATCTTGACTTTGCACACTATTCATGACATCCCGTCCAAATTTGCTGCCCCCGTCAATATTCCCCAAACACTGAGTAAATGTAGTACACAAACACCTGTCAGCAAAAGTTCATTCACTTTAGAGAAAAAAAAATAGGGGTGGGGGAGAGAGAGAGTTGCTGTACCGAAGCAAACTAGACTAGAGAAGATGCAAGTGAAATTGCCAGCTCTGAACCTAGCATGCTCCACTGAACATAATACACTGGGAGGGGAGGAGGGGGGGCACTGGTGGACCAGGAGTTACCCTGGGAAAGCACTGTGGTCAAATCCACAGTGACGTTTCCAAATGTTTCAGGGAAGAAAAAAAGGGAGGGTAAGAAAGAAATATGGTCTTGTGAGAATTGTGACGACAAGGGATTTGAGGGCAAAATGAAATAAATACCTTTTGGTAATGAAATATCTAAAAGGCAGCAGCTGCATGCGCCCTGCGTTCGCTGCCTGAATCCACAAAGAGAAATATGCCCTTGAATTAGATGTATTTTTAAAGTGTGTGTGCACGTGTGTGTGTTGTCTGTGTGTAGACATGCAAATGTCTGTGTGTGTGTGTGCCGGCCAAAAGGAATAACCATTTCAGCATAATCTTAGGACATAAATGAGGACCTTCCAAGGACTGGTGGTGTTAAAAGTCTTCAGAGGAAGAAAGCAAATTAAGAGTTTTTCAAAGCTGTTGCTGCGCCCATAAATTTTGTTAGTGAGAAAAAATAAATAAGATCCTCTGCTGTCCCATGTTGTGCGGCAAAATGGCCGACTCTTTTAAGTAGCCAGCCCCGGCCCTTCTGCTTAAGGTGTCTTTCTCTCTCCTCCTGATTTCCTTCCCCATTTCCAAGGACAATTGGTTAATAACCCCCTTACACGCACACGCACACACACGCGCACACACACACACACACACACACACACACACACACACACACACACACACACACACTGCTCCCATGCATAAGGTAAGGAGGGAAAAGAGGAGGCGTGAGAGGAAGATATTGAATTGTTTACACTTTTTTTAATAGAAAACATTGATCAAAGGCATACGACTGGCCTCGAGGCCAACGTGCTGATAATTGTTAGCGATTCAGATTAGATTACTTGATGTCTTGTTTTGATTAGCGTGAGTGTGTGTGTGTGTGTGTGTCTGTGTGTCTGTGTGTGTCATGTTATCAGCTGGAGAGGCCCAAGCCTTTCCCATTTAACTCTCCATCCGTCTAAGTAGGTGCTTTGCTGTTTAGCATGCATAAGGTATAATTTAATTAAATTAAAGCGGGCTTCATTCTTCCAGGGAAGTGGCTAATGTGGGGGCAACAGAATGATTTGGACGGAGGGAGAGGCGGGGGGCTACATTAGCGGTTTAAGGGGTGTAGCGTTCAGAGCTCGATTTTCAAATCAGTTAATCTGACATTGGTTTAGTCTTCTTTAAGCTAAATGTCTTGGGGCAAAATCTGTCCTCTCTTCTCTTACATCATCAGGACTTTGTGATGTGAGTTTCTTGTTTGATATTTCTTCTGTGAAATCATAAAAACCTTATTCTGAACAAGTGTCAGTTAAATGCAACACGTATCAAACTAGAACTCCTCAGACGTATTTGACTTCACAACTAAAAACCACCAATCTGCATGCAGCTGCAAAACTATTAGAACTACGTTGTTCATAAAGGCCCATGTGAAATCAGATGTGCCTGTCTTCTGTGGATAGAAGCCTCTGCTGGGAGTTCCTCTCAGGAGCCGACCGCAGTCCTCCAACAACATTAATGCAAATGAATGTCATTTTGTTTTGGATATGTGGAACCGATCTGCCCTGACATGTAAAGGGTTCTTCTTCAGCCCGTGCTATGCTCCTCCACCAAGTTTTACGTCTGCGTGGGTATCTCTTAAAAAACTGCAACCCATTGTTTAAAGAGTTAATGCATCAGACGATTTGAGGACTAGTTACCTACCTACTGTCGGCTCCAGGGACTGTCGTTGCAGAACAATATGATGGATACTTGTTTGGACTGTGTGTGTGTGTGTGTGTAGCCCTGTTCCCTCGACCTATGCTCTCCCTCCTGCGATCCCTAATTGTAGCCCACAGTGACTGGTTCTTTCATCTAAGGTCACAGGTTCACTTTTCTCCCTTTTCTCCCTCCCTGTCCTCCCAGTCACTCTCTCTCTCTTTGAATACGCCCGTCCTTTTGTTTCCAGTTATTTTCATCCTGTTTTAGCGCCGTATTATTCTCTCACTTTGTCTTTCCTATTGTCTTCCTTTGCACTTGTCTTTTGTATTTCCTCTTCTCTCCACCTTATCTGTCCTGCCCCCCGTTGTCGTTGATGGACAATCAGTAGGACTAATTGTCTTGAGCCCTCCACCTTCTCCTCCTTCTCCTGAGAGGTGGCCTTCACTACTGATCAGTAGTCGCAGTGCAGATGTCGTCTAATGTTGTAAAGTCATTTCTCGTTACGACACCGCGGCCAGGTGGGTAATTAATGAGCTTGTACAAAAATATCTAGTGCAAGGACTCTATATTCTCATTTTATCCTTGTCTCAAAACTACAAGTTTGTCTGTTTCTGGCCTTTCTCACAGTTATTATTTTAATGGAGAAACATGTGTGTCTCTGCGCTTCAGGTCTTCTCATCCATTAGCAGAGGAGAATAGTAATTTCACACCGGCCTGGCCAGGCTAATTATCAGGATTCACACAATGTTGTGTGTGTGTTTGTGCGTATTTCCTCACGAAACCGGAAAGCAAAAATATGGGTGTTCTGCATGTGTGCTTATGAAGCACCTGTGCACTTCTTTGCATCCTTTAGAGTGTGTGTGTGTGTGTGTGCGCATGTACGTGTGTGTGTGTGTCAGTATGTGCTTATGGTATGCGTTAGAAACAGTGCACGCAAATTCCTTGGTGTTTTCCAGGTAAGAGAGTTCCCCTGCTCACTGACTCGTTGAGATTCCTATAATTGGGTCCTGTTTGATTTTTGCCGACCAGCAACCCGGCCGCCGCCTCCTCCTTCCTCCCTCCTCCTCCCCTCGTTTTTCCATTGCTCCCTCTCTTCCTCTCAGGACTGGAGGGGACTCCTGGGTTACTGCTGGTGTGACCTGTGGGTGTTGTCGTCTACGCCTGTTTACCGCCCTCTGATCTTTCTTTGCTTTCTTCCTTTGTTGGTGTATAAGACCCTAACATGTAAACAGCATTTTCAGGTGACCTTAAAGCGAATAAGTTCACGGTCAGAGTTAGCAATAATCAAATGTGGAGTATTCTGATCTTAGTTGTAGACATGTTTACACCCTAATAACACTATGAAGTCCTTTTTGAGTTTTCTCAACATTTTGGGACTTGTAAGGCAGACAGACTGCTCGATGACACGGCCTCTGGCTTCCAGCTGTTGTTGGGATGAAAGATATTTGGCCAATATTACTGAAGATATGATTGTCAAAGACCAATTATCTGCTTGTTGACTGTCTTTTTCCAAACAGCAGACAGCTGGTAGAATAAATGTTGTGAGCTTTGTGAAGGGTTTTGTGTCAATCTTAAATTGTAATAGTTCCCAAAATATTTGCGGTTTGACCCTTTAAAATCCACCACTGAATCTTAACAGTAAATATATATAAATGTCTATTTTAAAAACACCAGTGTGGTCTTGTTAACTCCGTCACCTCCTTCCCTCTCTTCCTCAGCGAAATAGAGAGTTCTTCCTACGGTCTCATTTTAATGTGGCTGCTGTCCTTTCTTCTTGTAGCTCTCCCTTTTTCTCTCTTCTCCCCTCCTTTCTCTCTCTCTCTCTCTCTCTCTCTCTCTCTCTCTCTCTCTCTCTCTCTCTCTCTCTCTCTCTCTCTCTCTCTCTCCCTCCGTCTCATGTTTCTCTCCCTCT
>CAAKHC010004146.1:0-18954 GCA_901007825.1 Macroramphosus scolopax | reverse complement strand
GCATCAGACATTGACTGGTAAATTCAAAGTTTAGTCTTCTGGCTGTTGCTAAGATAATTAGCATTTTCCTTCTTTCTTACAATAGCGGTGGACAACCCACATGTCTGGTGATATGGCGCCCCCTGTCGGTTTAGAGTGTCAAATACCTGTTTCGTTCAGAAACAAATTACACGTGTAAGGTAAGATAAAACCATCACATCCTGTTGTTTCAATGATTTGTCGATTAATGTATATTTATATATTTATATGTTATTTGCGAGTTGTTCAATGTTTGATTTCTCGGGTTTTAGAAATTTAATCAGACAAAACAAGCAATCTGACAATAATACTGAGCTCTGAAAAAAAAATCAATGCCACTTTTTTCACTTCCCATCCAACATATTTCTCTTTATGTCCCCTCTGCTGCTCCTTTGTTGCAAATTTTATCCTCCAAGCGAACACCAACGACATGTTTGTCGTCTCTGAGCAGTTAAAAGAATTAGAATCACTTACACCATCCCTACACTGATCCTCACTAGCTCTCATCCAGCTCCTCAAACTAACAAACCCTTCCACTATCAGCGGCAGCCACTCACCACACACTGAAAGCTATAGTAAATATTTGGATTATTCCAGCAGTAACCGCAGTCCAATCCGCCCCCCTCAGTATGATAACATAATGTTGAAAAGTGCTTATGATAGGGGTCTCCGGGAGGCTCAGCAGTCCGCTGCCAAAACCACACACTCAAACCTTGGCACCGGAAAATATGGCTCGCATGAAGCTTACAAAGTCCTCTTCTGCTGACTTTCCATTTCACAAACTATCAACTGTCATGAAAGGTGAGAAAGGGCCTGAGAGGATGACACCCCTACTCATCTGTAGCGATGCATGTTAATGTAGATGGGATTTCTCTTAGAGGACGTAAACCTTCTTCAATCCGAGTGAGCAGGAGAGCAAACAGCGTGGGATCAGTTCATCAGTATGTGAGGCGTGTGGATTCACTGCCGTACAAACGTCTTCCGACTGAAGCTTCTCATTCATCTTCTGTAATTTATTTTAGACTGGCAAGTTGTGATGACAGTAGGTCAAGAAACAGGTAACTTACGGACACTAATGAGAAGGGATGTCAGTAAACAGGTCAGATCTGGTTCGTGGTTGAGAGGCGTGAAGAGCCGAATAAACTCAGCAAGTCATCAAGAGATGTATCAAGAAGACCTGGATACAGTGTTCTGGGTGGGATCTCCTCATTCCCTATGAGAGCTTTGGGGAGGGTTCACAGGAAGAGCCGTCACAGAGCCAGATAGCATTAGAGTGGTGCTGCCACCATGAGGTGAGTGGAGGAATTGCAATTTAAACATGTATCCTGTTTGACAGTGCTAGTGGGCCGTAAATAAAACATTATAAGACCGAAGCCGCGGGCCGTATGAAACCTGACCGCGGGCCGTGATTGGCCCTTTGGACTTTGGACTAGCCTGCTTTAGACTATTAAGTGACGGAAGTCAGAGTGGGTATACAAAAAACGAGTGGAATCAAGGTACAGTGACCCTTTGTCCTGTCAGTCAGAACTAAAGAACCCCCTCGGGTTGGGGGCGAGACGTCCTGAGGTCCCCACATCCAAGTCCAGTCGCCCCTGATTAAACCCTACTTGCACAGATCTGCCATTTAGTCCTACTGTGCTGTAAAACTGTGAGGAGGCTCGAGGGACCTCAGTTATTCCCTTTTCACACCGTCTGAAATGGATATAACGTTGCCAAATAGCAAGAATAATGTATGCAAGACTCGCTGGTGTGTGAGTGTGTGTGGGTGTCATACGCGCTCATACATCATGTGTCGGTGAAAGAACCTCGCAAGCAGAGGCCTGCAAATAACATACTCAGATGGAGTTGATAAAAGGGAGGTGAAGGGGTTAGAGTGAACGTGTTAAGGTAATTAAACGTGAGAGGCGTGCTGGTGTAACAGTGCAGTCTGATTGTGACTCATGTCGCTAATGAGTCTTTAAACTGCGATGTTTCATCGGGGTCACAGCAACCCGACCTCGCTGTCATGGAGCTTATAAATGCAGAGTATGAAACGCCCGCCGCTGCCAAACACACACACAGAGCAGACACACATGTCCACTCAAGAGTCTCGCTCCGTGCTTGGTCAAAGGTCAAAGGTTACAATAGCCAAGCATCGGCTCCATTTCAGACCGCCTTGAGTCTCATGGCTGAATCCTCGTATGCTACGTTTGCCCACAAGGAATTACCGAGCGCGGGAGTCACAAAGAAAAGAACAGATAGAGTTAGAAGCAATAGAGTTTCCCAATGCAGTCAGACGTGAGCCTGCGGCTGCACCGCCGCTGCCCCTCCTCTGGCTGCTGTGGTCAGAGGCTATTAAGGCCACATAAGAGAGACGAATGGCCGCTGACAGGCTGGAGGAAGACTGGAGCATATTTCTTTCGGTTTCTTTGACGTCTCGGTGTTTCAGAATGGTGGTGAGGGGAAGGGGGGGGCAGGGTGGTTTACACGGCTAGAATTTACGCTGTGGTCTATGTCCGGATTCTGAGTTCATGACCCCCCCCCCCCCCTCCCCCCTCTTCTTACCTTCTCAACAAGTGGGTCATTGTGTTGCCATTAATGTGACAGGCCCTGTATTTTCACCCTACCGTTTGGCCGCACGCTCGGCTTTTTTTCTTCCTGCTGTTATTTCAGTATTACTATTACAGCGGAGAGCCAACAAAACACATACTTAACTTGTCAAGCTTATGAGGCTTTCAGGGCTCCTATCAAGAAAATAAAAGACTGAAAATGGTGAAAAATGCAGTTTGATTAACATTGCAGAGCGCTGCCTGGTAAGAGAGAGGAGAAATTCAGTATGTATAATTTATAGCCGCTCCATGACATTGGAAGAAACCTCAAATAGCATACCAATTAAGTTATTTTCTCTGGTTTTTGGAGGCCCCATGATTATTTGGGATAGAGGAGGTGCAGGGAGGCCTGAGGCATCGAGATGATCTCCTTTGGTCCTCGTGACCGCTGACATCTCGTGTTGCGTTGTGCAGAGCTGCCTCCCTTCCTGCATCACTTATTCTGAGACCCGCTCCGCCGTCTGTTTGTTTGTCTTTCTGGGTGTGCGTGATGGTCTGCGTGTGTGACTCCTAATGAGTATGTGCAAAGTGGTGAGACAGATGTACATTTTTCTGTCCAAACGGCTTCGCGACCGGTCTCCATCAACCGGTATTTGCTAAGTAAGGGCCTTTCTGTCTGTTTAGCTTCCGACTGACAGTGATTGACAGTCACTGACACCGTGCAGATGTGCTGCAGCCCACCTGCACGGTGCCCCGAGTTAAAGACTTACAGACTGCAGAGAGAACTCCACTGTTGTCTGGTGGGATTCAATAAAAACATGATTTACCTTTTAGTCCTTTCTAACATTCAATGCATATGTGTGTGTGTGTGTGTGTGTGTGTGTGTGTGTGTAATGGTGCTGCTCACATCCTACATTTGACTGGAGTTAAGCAGTCATGACCGACCTATCGAAGCTGCAGACTCAATCACTATTTTATCATCATCAAATCAAGTTAGAGCGCCTGTACAGCCATAAAACATTTGTGACCCGATTTTGGTATCAATGGAAAGTACTGGAAATAAGCTTTAAAATGATACCATTGTCAAAGTCCTACGTTGGATGGTTTTCAAAATATGGCCATTTGAATCAGGGTCTTCCAGCCTCTTTTTACGATTGAAAACCGGAGAAAATCGCGTTTGAAGTTTTTTCACCCGACGTCGCGTCGTATCGTTACCTTCACAGATTTGTTCTTCCTGGTCGCGTCCATGGCTACAAACGTTTCGATATAAAGTTGCTGCCCTCTCATTACACCAACACAGCTAGCTAGCAGAGACAGCGACGTTTCCGAGGTGAAGGGAAACCCTCAGAGGTAACGGGACGTTAACGGGTCACTTCAGCGCATTTAATACAGCTTGAAAGTTGCGAGTCAACTTTAAGTGTCATTTACGTGCCTTCCCTCAATTATATGTACTATAAAACTTTGGGAGATTGTTTTTGAATGTAATTTCTTTGAAATTAGCTAAAAAAAAAAAAATTGAAAAAAAATTATCTGCCCTTATCTAAAAATAGAACGTTGCGACTTCCGACTCATTTCGCCAGATCGGGTCACATTTGTTAACACGTCTCAGTAAGTCAGCTATGAGTGAGATATATGTGTAGAAGTATGAATATAGATGGAATTTAGGTTTGGTGTAAATAGGAAGTCCATTTAGTGAAGCTTCAGGACGTCACAAGAAACGAGTGGCAGAACAGTATTTAGGAGCAGAACTCAGCCTGAAGGCGCGGCAGGTTTACTTCAGCACCTGTGTGTATAACAGCACCCACATTCTGAAGCCACCAGGAGCAGAGGTACAATCACACGCTTTTTCTGTTTTTTCCACTCCTTCTTCTCGAGCTCAAAGCCGCCTGCTTCCATTTTTTCCTGGAAAAAAAAAAAGACTGCCAGAGGGGAAAGCGACAGACTGTGTCCCCACGTGATGCTTGGCGCCGCGATTTGGCGTCTGGCGCTGCCAATCTGGGCCCCGTCAAGGGACCCACCTTGAGAAAGAAGCCCCCCGCTGCGCGGCACAGATGGGCTGCCATTCAGCAGGCACACTCCTTTAATTCATTGAATCATGTTGACTGCATGGTATTTTTTACAACAGGAGGGGTATAAACTTCTAATTCATTCACAAGAAGTCTTTAATATTCACGGCGCGGTTAGAAGTGAGAATGAATCGGTGCACGAGGATGGAGCTGCAGGATGATGCTGTGGAGCTCAGAACAGATGCAGCAGAGGAAACGTGGCCGCAGGTTCTCCTCACGTCACACAGAGGATGGATGATGTTTACTCCCCGACAATGCGAGTTATTTTTGGGACATTCCTCACACAAGGTGCCTGAGTTCATGTTGCACAAAGCTGCTGGGAGCCACAACAAGAGGAAGATTCCCAGAATACGAAGCCCACAATGAGACGGATGATGGAGGCAGCGGATACGAACAAAGAGTCTAAAAGTCAGAGACGGACTCAGCTTGTGCTTGAAGGCACAATGGGGATGACATTGTAGATTCTAGTCCGGTCGGCGGTCA
The DNA here is from genome assembly GCA_901007825.1 of Macroramphosus scolopax. Lineage (NCBI taxonomy): Eukaryota > Metazoa > Chordata > Actinopteri > Syngnathiformes > Centriscidae > Macroramphosus > Macroramphosus scolopax. The sequence goes on along the minus strand of CAAKHC010004146.1, from coordinate 13,859 downwards.
GGAACACAAGACTAAGAATGTTATTACTGCCGTTAGCATCGTCTCAAGGTGTCCTTGAGCAAGGCAGATTTCTTTCCACCTAAGCTGGACCGCAGCCCTCCTGGACCGCTGCATAGGATGAGCGAGCAGAACCGCACGAATCTGGAGCCGAATGTTGCAGCAGAAAAAAAAGCAGCAGTACTCAGTAAAACAAATTAGAGATAATAACACATCAGTATGTTCAGAAACAAAGGCCAAACCTCTTTACATCAGCAGCCTCCGAACCTCCGAAAAGTCAGCGAACATCCAGAATCAATTTGAATTCCATTTGCACAGCAACTTCTGTTTAAACTTAAACTTCCTTCTTCTTTTTCTTGTATCTCAAGACACGAGGTGAATAATAAATCAAAGTGAAATTTGAATTTTGGGTGCATCAGGATATTTTCAGAGCTACTTGCACAGTGAGTCTCATCTCGGGGAAGTGATGCCGTATGGAAACAGACATCCAGTCTGTTAAACAGGAGTTGTAAATTAAACTGTAGTGTATAATCCCATTGCACAGACCACTCAGTGGAAGTAGGCCTCATCTAACAAGATGTGATTTGCTGTAGCCGTTACTGCAGGACTGACTGCACCGAGGGTCAGTGGTTGTATCACAGCTCCCACTCTGGAGAGTTCTCCCCGAATTGAAAGAATTCTATTGCGAGTTCACGTGGAGGTATTGAAGCTGAGGTGAGGGTTGCTAATGCCTGTGATGGGGACGTAGATCTTTCCAATGTTGGGTTTACTGTAAAAAAAACATGGTTGAACTGGTCACCTATTATGTACACGCCCACTTCGCCCTGCGAGACAGAAATGAGGGATGACTGATCGTTTCGTACTGCGTTTCCGTGGGGACGGGGGCAAACAGGAGTGGGAGGTGAGAGCGAGTGAGCGCGAGGAAACGTCGACCGCAGTCCTGTCCTCCCCCTGATTTATCCCACTCTCCCTTCTGCAGGGCTATTAAGGGTAAGACAATATTTTCATATTGTTTTATTCAACACTGTGTGGCTTTATTTACTGCCGTGTCCCCAGACGTCCATAGCGTACCTGCAGAGGCGGCTCGCACAGCCCGAGCGCACTGAAAAGGCCCATTGAAGCTCCGTTAGGTGAAATACGGAGCTGTCAGGGAGTGTGACCCCCACGGAGAGACACCGCACGCAACCCCCGGTGTGTGTTAGACGAATGACCAAGTGTAATTCTGAACAATGTATTATAGTGTCTGTGTGTCAGGTTACAGTAAGTGCATGTCTGACCTTCCTCTGTCTGAACATGGGAATGTGATCATGACACATTTCGCCAATTGTTTCTTAGCAGTGTTCCTGAGATGCTGCATGACAGTATAAAGCTCTTGATGCTGTTTTCCCATCATGCCTGGGTGATGTTTGGACACACGTGTGGACGTCTGCCAGCCTTGAGGTCTGGAAATGAAAAGATAAATTCCTCCACTGAGGCTTCAAATGCCCTGACAACACACTGGAAACATGTGAGGTCCCGGTGGGAGTCCGACCTCCGACCCTGGCGCAGGAAGAACCATTCAATGGGTTTTTCAGAGTAAAAGAACCAATTACCCAACCCAATATGAGACGTTATCCCCCTGTGTGAGAGGACTTCTATCTGCCAGCTCGCTGAATCAACAGGAGTGTTTACTATTGTTCCGACGAGATGCTGCGGAGAGATAAGAGGGAGGGAAAAAAAAAAGAAAAAGATAACTCTGTGTACATGCGTGTGTTTGTATGTGTGCGTTGCAGACTGGCAAATCCAGCTCACAGCAGCAGTGTGTGAGGCTCATATCAGATCAAAGAACAGGGAGTGGGGGGGGTTGTTGATACTCATTAGATAGCTGGAGATTAAAAGAAGGGAAAGAGAGGAGTGGAAAAAGAAAAGGCAAGGCACTGCTGCATCCTGGGAGATAGTTAATGCTGGACAGTTGTTGATATCTTCAAATATGTGTGTGTGTGTGTGTGTGTGTGTGTGGGTGTGTGTGTGTGTTATAGACAGGAACTATTAGAAGGAAGAACCAAAGTGACGGTGAAGTGGGAGCTCGTTTCACTTTGGCTCCGTCACTGCGGATCAAGTGATGCAGTCAACAGGGCGACCAGGGAGGCAACAACCCTGTCAGAGCCCAGTTGTCAGGTCACAGGACGGGGGGAGGGAAGAATTAACTCTCCTGAGACTCAGGGTGTCTATAAGTTACAGAATATTATGTTAACGGACCTCTGATAGGCACAGGAACTGAAACCCTTTCGTGCATGGTGGTTACTGCAGTGGACACGTATTAAAAAGAGCTGTTTTATTGTATTTGCATGGCTGCAGCAGCTCGTCAGTGCTCGTCAGTGGACGGGGTCGTGCACCAGGATCCGCTGCTGTGGCTGATGTCCAACGATACCATGAGAATCAATGCATGCACAAAACAACAGCTTTTCAATAGTCGTCTACGTTACATCTTTGTTGCTGTCTCTTCTGCCTTCTACGTCTGGTTGTCTTCTTCCTTCACTCTAACACACACGCCTCACATCGGACATGCTACAACACACACGCACAAAACCCAAATGCCAAGGTGCCTCACCTCCCTGCTGCCCACAGGTGACGGACGCGTGGCATTTCTGTTGAAAAGACAGCCGGAGACAGGCTTCATAAACTCCTCCTGACAGGGGAAGCCGGTTCCACGGCTCCCGTTGCCTTCGTCTGTACTTCATTGAGTGTTTGTAAAATAAATTTGTAATTAAAATGTATTGATGCTGATTTCCAATCCAGTATAAGTCAATAACTCAATTAGAATAATTTGCATGCTTCTAAACAAGGTAAGCTGCTGTGACTCCATAAACTCTTCATCATCTGACTGTAATTATTCTGCGATCTGCTGAGTCCTCCCGACCTCACAAGCATTCGAGTACAGTGCACGACTATTGATTGACAGAAGACTTGCTGATGAACTAATCCTGCGTCTCTCAGTAACTACTCGTATGGATTTACTAATATGTGACAAGGTGATTAGCAGTAGAGGCCAGTCGGTCTGCTGCCACAGCACACCGTCACCCTGACGAGCTCTGCTGCTAATCAACTGCACTGAGCTGAACCAAAGATCCAATCTGTCATCACTTGTGGAGAAATCTGGCTTTTAAACAGCTGGATGATAATAAGAAAAGAGGGATTCATCAGAAGACACCGTCCCAGGATAATCAGTCAGGTTTAACAGGTGAAGAACGGACAGCCGAGCCTCCGGAGGTTCTTCTGTTCATCGATCGGAGGAAGGTTCAGCTCCAGGTCAGCCTCTGCTACCTGGGTGGAACCCAGCGAAGGGAAGGAAGGATACAGCTGCAGTTCCCCCGCTGAGGCCGCCTGATCTTCCTGAAACAACGCTCCTGTGTGAACCCCAGCCTGGCGGGGGTGTTTCATCACTCGGCTAAGTTAGACTGGATCCGTCACGGCTCACGAGCGATTTCTCAAAGTCCTTTCTGCTGCAATGCGGATGTCAACGGTGGGATTGACAGACAAGGAGACTTCTCTTACAGTCTTACAGCTCTTTGATACTTTTGGCAGAGCCACCAGAGGGAATCATGAATCATAAACAGCTGCTTTACACTTCAAGTATATTTGCATTTATTATGATTTGACTTGGTGGGAAATCTGTCAGCGTAATCTGAGACTCTGTAAGAAGTAAAACCTGCTCTGGTGCTTCCGACCACCATCAGCACACTGACCACACAGAACCGAGGATCCAGAGACCTCTGATCGAGCTGCTGTGTCACTGCTATGTCATTTATTGTAGTTCTTGTGCTGTGCCAGATACAGACAGTACGTTTTAATCTGGATATGCACGTATCGATCCTGCTCTCTTTGTGGGCTGCAGATATTTAATAAACTCAAAGGCAACGATGCTGCGAAGGAATAGTTAAGTGCAACAGAAATAGATCAGCACTGATGTTCCTGCAGAATACCAGATTTAAACGCCCTCCAACACCCCCGGGACGAGGCCTCACCAGAATCGGTACCTCCCAACCATCCAACAGGTAGTGCACTTCATCCGGACCGTATGTACACGTGAGATCAGATATTCATGACACCCGCCTCGGGATCGACAGCTCGTCATTTTCATCCGATCGCCAAAATACACCCGTTTTCCCAGTGAGCTCCGGTGAGCAGCGTGATCCCTCCGAGGGGTGAACATCTGCCTCCAGCGCTCCGCTGCGCTAACTACGACCCCCTTTCACCTCCCGCTCAGCAGCCGACGCCGCTGCCATCCAGCAAGATTCCTCCTCGATGATCTCTGAAGCACGACTTGAAGGAAATCTCTCGTATAATTCGATTTTTTTGTTCGGCAGAAGTAAAAGCATCAGCTTACCCGAACACACGACTCCCTGACCCCTCGTACACCCGACTCCACCGGCTCCCATCCGCCTCCTCCCTCCCTGCCTCGCATTTAAATCACCTCACAGGCGTGACGTTAACCTTTTCCTACAGCGAGCAGCCGTCACATCCTCTCATGTGTGACCTGTGATCTCTCCTGCGGGTGGTTAATTTGGGGTGGCAGCGGCCGCCCCCCCCGCCGAGTGGCTTAGGTTGAACAACCAGGTGGAGACAGGTCCCTCGGCACCCACCTTCAGATTAAACGCTTAAGTGAAATGCAGACGGAAAGCAGAGGGTGAGCCCTGACATGCTGGAAATAACACGACCTGCGTTCCGCTCCAAACACCTCGGTGAGTAGATTGCATCACCTGTGGCGTGCTAACGTCCTTAGCATCCCGCGCAGGCACTGCCACACGGATTACTGGGTAATCTGAGACGCCTCTAGAGCACCGAGTGAATTCTACAAACCAGCTTATCTGGAGCGACTCGTTCTAAGATGAGAACAGCAGCGACGGTTTAGATTAATAATCCTCTTATTCCCACCAGAAACAGATGTGTTATGTAAAAGAGCAAAGTGAGGAGAAGAATGAGGAGTGTTTGGACGTCAGCAGAGTTCCTGGGGATGTAATTCAATTGAGGGAGGATGAAATGAGGAACTGTAGACTTATTGAGTGACTCTGCTGTTCTTGAGTAACAAGGTCGATCCCCCCCCGGGGGGGGGTGGGGGGTCGGGACAATAAAACCTTCAGATGACTACAAGCCAGCAGGCGGATTCATTGCCTCTGTATCATAACTCATCTCTCGCTCTGCGACAGGTTGGAGGTGCTGCGACTGAAGCAGCTGAGGAAGCAGACGGGAAACAAACTCCGACGAAGAGCCCGAATGGAAGGAAGGAAGATGCACCGAAGTCGGGTTGATAATCACTCCAAGAGTGGCAGACGGAGATGCCGCATGATGTAACTGCTCTGAACCTCTGCAGCCCAGAGGAGCCGCCTGCTTCTCACATTTGTTGTGTTTCCGTAGAGATAAAAGCCTAATGGGGAAGCCGTGTTCCCTGAAAGGCTGCATCGATATCACGAACATCGGCATGCTCAAGCCGCTGCGTGCAGACAGCGGCGAACCCTGCTGATCGTTACAGACGCAACGTCATTAATAATCTCAATCTCTGATCAACGGCCTTTGACTGGAGCGTCTCGTGAGGAAGATGCACCGCTACTTTCCCCTCCGGAAGGTCACTTACACACAAGTTACGCAACACGTGCAGCATCTCCAGCAGCTGCCTGAGACGGGAGCAGTTTGCATCATCATGCATTATTAAACAACAGTAATCTGTCAAACCTCGCCGGCTCCCCGGGGCGACGCGCTGACTTTCCTACTTGTTCTGACTTTCCCACTTGTAACAGAGATGCAGCCGAGTGTGTTCAGAGAAGAAAGATCGGAGTCTGAAGGTGGGAGAGGTTTTCTTTACCTCTGGTTGTGTCTCTGGAGATCGGCAGGGCGGCGCCGTGCTTCACAGGATCCGCTGGCTGCGTTAGCGGGAGAAGAGACGTGTGATCAAAACAGCCGTCGCTCAGAGTGACCGGCCGGAGCAGGTTGTGTCTCTACAGTCTGAAATCGCCCTGACACTCGTCCTCCTCTCCTGCTCGCAGAGAGTGAAATGCACATGGACGACGGCCAAACAGAGCATTTGTCCTCTGACAGATTCACGAGAAGCGTGTTTGAAGTGCAGGATGGATAGAATATGAAGGAGATGGATGCAGGGGGGGGTCGATGAAATACAGATTGATTACATCCAATGGAAGGAGGGAAACGCTTTGCACCATTGGGTTAGGGATGGAGGGGGGGGGGGCGGTTTGTCATTCTCTAAAGGACGTACTCGTCCTGCTTCAGAGAGAAATAAAGGCTGCACGCTGTGTCCAACTCATAGAACCGGCAGGGAACAAGAACCGAAAGGTGAATTAGGAAGAAAACGTAATTAAAATCATGACGCCTGAGTAAGAAGTAAACGAAGGAAACAACTCGTCTTCACATTGATTACGTCTGCGGAGAAAAGTGTGTTTCCGACACTATTAGAGGCTCCTCAGCGTTGCACCGGTGGGAAACACACTTAGGACCTAAATGAGTAAACAATTGCTCTAATAGAAGACAAACTGAGTCCCGGAGGACCAATAAGAGTCCAAACAGAAGCACCGGAACACCGAAAGGTCAGAGCCCAGTTACAGGAGGTGACGGCAGCAGCAGATTGGAGGAGATTTAATCAGCAGCTGCCCTTTGAGCAGCAACACAAAGCAGCGCGTTGACTGACGGAGTTCACCCGAACCGCAGCAGATAAAAGGCTGGTTGACACTGCAGGTCCTGGATGGACGGTGGCGCGACAGGAATGGGAGACATGTGTTCGTCTCTGGTTTCTGGTTGTTGCTGTAACCATGACAACCCATCCTTGACTCCATCCATGGTGTCCTGTGGTGTCATGATCCATTATAACATTCCTCGACATCATGCTAATCATAATAAAGAGTGTTAGTCGTCTCCATCAGCTGTTAGCTTCCACTAACCATCATTACCTGTTCTCCATCTCCCTGTAATGAGCTCCACCTCCTCTCTGCCTTTGTGAGCAGCCTTCATCACGCCAGTCAGCTTCCGCACCAGATATCTTCTTTAATTAAAGTCGAGCTTGGCAGGTGACTGTATAATGAAAGACCAGGGGCTCACACTCATCCCCGCCACGCCGAGGGAGGCGGTGACTCATGAGGTTTGGCTCTCTGCATAACGAGCGCCGATTCACGAGAGAGGCCGGAACGAGTAGCAGGTGAGAGGAGGGTGCCGATTGATAACAGAGGGCCACGCAGCAGCGGCCCACCGAGAGCCACCAGCAGTAGATGGTAATTAGATTGAACAAGTGCCAAGTGCTATTTTAGCATCAGGGGAAGACGGGCGAGGTGACGCTCGTCTTCGGGGCTGCAGGACTGCTGCAACAACCCCGGTGATCACCAGTCACAGATCCATGTCCCCTCCTGCCAGTCTCAGGATGAAGAAGTGGAGTCTTAAATTCTGATTAAATCTGCTCCACTCGGTGATATTTACTGGAACTGTGAGGCGAATTAAGAGAAATAAAACACAGGAATGATTTAATGAATTAATGGGAGGCAGCGTGACTCACTGCAGACTCCTGAACCAGAGGGAAGCGTCTGCACATCATGATGTTAAAAGCTAATTAAAAGGGGAATTAACAGCTAAAACAAACTGGAGAAATATTAACCTTTAAGTCTCTGCCTGTTAAATTGTACTGTTAAACTCTGTGTGTTCGTCGTGCTTCTTTCGCTTGAATTGTTTAAAAGTTCCTTTAAACCGGATCTTTGGATTGATGAGCTCGTTCGTTTCAATTAACGAGCCGCTTTATAAAACGTCAAAGGCCTTTTACAGACCGATATAGGAGCCGATGGAACCTTTGACATTTCACAAGCTCTCCAACCATCTATTAATGATTAATACTATAACTGTATATCTGTTCTGTGTCCTCGGGCCCTCTGCTCACTGATGAAGAGTGTCTCAAGTTGGAATTATAGCGGCTGAATTAGAATATTCCTCCTCCTCTCTCGTAATGTTCCGTACACATCTCTCCACCCACTTGTCTGGCGAACATCCAAACGCACGGCGGCGGAGATCTGCAGAGATCTACATCTCCTCCTCTGCCATTCTCTCCCTCTCCGTCCTCGCCGCAGACTCCTCTTCCTCCCCGCGCACTCGGTGGGTGGGAAGCCGAGACGCTCTTAGTCACACTGTAGAATTGATTGCGAACGGGGAGGAATTAAGGGGAATTGAAATGACATCATTACAGCACTTATCTGAGAGGCATTTCTAAAGCGCAGGCAGCCCGACAGGAAGACTCCTGTTGGGGAACCTGCGGTGTTCGAAACAAGAAGCTCCGACAGCACACGGAGGAGAGGAAACATTCATTAACCCTCCTTTTACTGAGCTCTTAGAAAGACGGGAAACGTTACTGCAGAAGACATTTGCAAAACTAATGGATAATGGAAGTGAGTCGCCGGCGAAAGCAACAACCTGCGAGTGAGCATCAAGTTCTTCACACACCTAAAGCAGGTTGTTGTTGTCTTATCAATGCAAAACCCAAACAGAAGTGACCTCCTCTATAATAAATATTGTCGGGATGAATCAGGTTTAATATCTAAAGTCTTCCTCCTGACGCTTTGACCTTTCCGAGTACCGTACTTTTCGCACTATAAGACGCACCTGATTATAAGCCGCAGAAGCTAAATTGAATGATTTGTACATATATAAGCCGCACCGGACTATAAGCCGCGTTTTTTTTTAATGTTTAATTACCGTTATTAACGTTTGTTATAGGGAGTGTTGTAGCCAACACCCCTCCAGTGATGGTATGACCCAGCAGCATTGTGTGTGTGTGTGTGTGTGTGTGTGTGTGTTACGTGCAGCCCACCCGAATACAGTGACACCGCTAGCTGCTGCTAGCTGCTGCACCGCTAGCTGCTGCATAGTCTCGTGTCTCTTTATTACACACTCAAACAACGTTTTCAACTGTTCCCATTTAGCAATAGTAGCTACAGAACATGTACTATGCTGTGTAAACTGTACTGTATCACATAGCGTTTCAGACACAAACTTTTAAACTTTCTAATTTACCATAAACGGTGCGCTGCCAGCGCACTACCGGCAGCGATCTACTGCCAGATTGATGCCTTTAATTTAACAGCTGCATCATATTGTAACGGTCTCATAACGTGGAGGCAGAGAGGGTTTATATCCGTCTTTAATGGAATATCTCCGTATAACAAAGAACACTCACGAAATTTCGTTCATATGTGCTCCGTGTGTAGGATGTGAATGACAATAAAGTTTTTGAAACTGAAAAAAAAAAAAAAAGAACAGTCAAGCTCGTCTCTCTCACCCGGCACCACACACACCTAATATGGTCACTTCCCCCTCACTTCCCGGAGGTCCCAACACACAGTCAATGTCCTAGCTTGACACACACTGACGGGCCGCTACAATATGCATTTCTATGGTTGTTCTCCTTAATAACGATGTCTCACAAACTGTCTCGCTTGTAAACGATGGACGGAGTCCTCTTTAAAACAATATGAACGGGGTTTATTCACAACAAGGTTGGTGATACAAAAACAGGTGCTGTCTCTCTCTGTGTCTACCGTAATTACCGTAATGCCGCCGGTACATTTTTTTTTTACCGTATATGACATCGCTCTCATAATGACCGTCTGTCTCACTGTCGTTCTGTCTCTCGTACCACTCGCGGTTCCACTTTTACTTTTTAGCGCTTTTTTCCGGCCTCCAGAGGACTGTAACCAGTAAAATCCGTAGATTTGTGATTTCCCCGATTGGCCGCTAGCCCGAAAAAATCCGTAGATTAGCCGCACCGTTATATAAGCCGCAGGGTCGAAAAATGCGGTAAAAAGTAGCGGCTTATAGTCCGAAAAGTACGGTAGCTGTTTGATGTATTCGATGCGTTTGTCCGAGATGATGCGAATTGGCATTTAGAGCCTTTTTCCCGGACGGCGTCTGCGTCTGCGACCTCGGTGAACCCTTTACAATCATCCTGCAGACAGGCGGCGGCTGTGTGGGCGTGCAGCTTCCTGCTGGACTAATGAGAACAAACTGCGACAAATAGATCAAGAATCGTTTTGTTGTGTGTCGAACAGGAAAAGCGGGAAAGGTCAAAGACAGTGCAGCTTTTTAATCTCCCCGATCATGTTTTATAGTTGACCGACTGCACACACACGATCAAAGAAGGCTGGACGTCCTCCAGTGGGTTTACGTAAGGTCTCGGTGGCTTGTCCTGCAAACCGGGTTAGCTTTCATTGAGAGGACGTCAAGCCGGCAGCTCTGAAGGATGAATCCAGACGTTGTAAAGAAGGAGGGAAGCTGCGCCCGCTGACACGGCTGCAGGATGATGAAGCCGAGCTGCCAAGGTGACACCGCGTCTCATCGCGGCTCTCCGTCCCGCTGCGCCTCCTAACCTGTTGACAGGATGCCAGAACCCGGGCCAGGGCTCACTCCTCACCCTAACGGATGCTGAAGATCGGCGCCGCACGTCAAATCTATTTTTCATCTGTGAGTTTCTCACCACGGCCGTCAGACAGAGAGAGATGTCTAACACCAGCGCCTGTCAGAAACAGGAGCTCTGCTTTACTGCAATAGGCTCAACTGATGGAAGGTGGTTTTTTTCTTTTTTTATTATCTAGGAAAGATGATGTCATCGTGATCTGCAGTCACCAGCATTGCTTATCTTTATGTTAGGATTGTCTGCAGTTGCACAGGTGAACATTCTCCATTTCAGACATCTTCAACGATTCCTCTCCCAATGCTACAGAGGTTCCATCCCCGTCTGGAGGAGCTCAGGTAGAAGACACTCAGCCTCCTGTTGAAACATTCCTTCTGACTAAGCCTCAGGAAAAGTTTTTAGGATCAAACCGTGACTGACGAAAGAAGTTCAACTTTGCACAACTTAAGTTTCCCCAGCTTCTGTACCCCCCGTGATGTCACCGAGTTTCACTTCTGACAAGCTTTGCTGGGAGAAATCTTCACTTGGTGTCCTAAGAATCCGACTCAGTGGGGATTCATAAGGTGGTGCAACAAACACGCCAACAAATACACTTCAATGCAAACGCATCAACGCACACATCCGAGACTTAATGGGAAGAGAGCCTAAACATCAGGACCTGGAATCCAACCATCAGTCACAGGAAGAGTCCACTCATATCATCCACAGGAGAGTCAGCTGGAACAATCGATGAACTTCAGCATGACCGACTTGTTTTAACAGTCTGAACACACACTGCTTCCCGCGCACCTCGGCGGCCTTTTTAATGTAATTAAGTTCAAATTTATTCATTGGCTTGAAGTGTCAAGACATGTAAAGGACACCGAAGGTTGAATATGGAAGGTAAGAGGGAAGACGAGTGGATGCTTCCTCACATGTGAGACGAATGGAAGGTGTGATTGACTGTGTGTGTGTGTGTGTGTGTTTTAAGGAGTGTGATTCTCTCTTGGATTATACCGAGTGAGGATTAAAGTATGAAATTGCGAAGGTGTGCCGGTGTAATTTCCGCCGCCGTCAGCCCGCCTGCTCTCGGGTGTGACACCTCTCACCAACAGCTGGAAAGATTCCCGCCGTGTTTGTCGACTTTACCGACCGGATCCTTTAAATCGAGGATAAATAGACTCTCTAGAATGTTGGAGAATGTTTACTGAAAGATCTTTGGAGCATATTGAAGGAAGTGAGAGGAGCAATGAAGGAAGCCAAAACCCAACATACACAAGATACTTAATATTTATGTATCAGTTGCTCTGACAAAGCATGTGATGTCATCTTACATGCATCATAAGGACACCGACCTCTTTTAGTCCCACTGAGGACAGAAGTTTGACTCGGTAACTTGCTGTTTAAAGTTTGTTTACTTCCCCAGAGAGCGTTTCTCCCCCCGTAAGGTCGTCTCTCTTTGTGCTTCGTGCTCCAGCTCCCCCTCCTCTGCCTCCGTCCTTGCAGAAGTCAACCGGCTCCCTGCGCCTGCCTGCCAACACACAGGTGACACAGCAGACACCTGAGCAGCCTAATGAGCTGCCCTGCCAGTCAAAAACCCGGCGACTCATCTGGCCCCTGCAGCTGGGAACTGCAGAGGAAGAAGAAGATCAATGAACCCGCTGCTAATTATTGACATCTGAATATGCAGCAGGAAGCTCGTCATAGAAGTATTATTGTATAAAGTGCACTTCTGTCACATCCACAACAGAGACTTTTAATCCTTTTTAGCTCTGCAGAGCCAACTTGTTAGCTCTTGTTAGCTAACAAGAGCTAACAAGTTGGCTCTGCAGAGCTAACGTTGGATTGTCAGGAGGTTAATCGGGGGCGGCGCCGTACTTTGTTCCTTCAGTACTGCTCGGTTTGTCCCGGCATGTGTCAGTCAGCTCGCTCTCTGACAGCAGGTCTCCATTATTCACCCCTACAGAGGGTCTGTCACCCGCCACAGGAGTGCATGCTGGGAAGTGGGTCACTGTCAACCCCATCTGTCTTCCCCACATATGCTCCCCCGCCGCCCCGTCTACCTGCAGGAGACGTGACACCTCAACAAAGAACAAAAGAGACAGCGAGCAAAAGGGGAAACTCGCAGCAGAAACCCTTTGCAGTGCAGTTTGTTTTGCAGAGTTGCAGCGAGAGGACGTGTGTGCCGCTCTGCCACCGTCATGTTCCTGCATGATGGATCGCTGTCGCAGTGAGCGGGAACACGTCTGGTCGTCCAAACGCCCGGCTGGATGACGGATCCAGCGGTGTCAATAACCGGGTGAGGAAGACAGACCGAGGTACCCTGTAGGAAGCAATCCGGACAAATTCCAAGATGAAAGAGCTCCTCGCGAGATCAATGCGTGAGCTCTCTGCGTGGAGGCCGGCTTCATCCACATGGCAGCAGGGCGGAGAGCGCTGGATTAAAGGTGGGAGGATGCCAAGGCAGCGCCGGTGGATCTGAGCGCAGGGCAGTTAAATCGATGGAAATCAGCCACTTTGCAACACTTTTGGGCGTTCAGACACTCTAACCCTGCTAAGGCGCTGCAGAGTTAAACATCCTGCTTTCTTTCAGCAGGTCTTTGTAAGCACGAGGACCCACCGCCTTCTCCTCTCTCAGGGGTCATTTCATGGCTTATTGACTCGATTTGTTTCCTATTCCAGCCGGGACAGGAACCATTTGCATGGCTGATATAACCCGACAACAAACAGCAGTAATGGTGCAGCCAAAGAAATTAATTCCAAGACATCCTTCGTCGTCAGTTGGGCTGTTTTTCATTTCCACGCCGCCGTGCTCGGTGCACCCCGCTGATGGATGGATTTATGGGGAGCGGGGATGTTTCTGAATTGATGGATCGCATAAGGATGTAAAAATACAATGTTTTGTTTAATGAAAGACCGTCCATTCAGAAATGTGATGAATTGGACAATCCAGCCCACATTTGTTGAGGATTCTGTTACGGCTCTGCGGTCGCTGAGCCGGGATTATTCCGCTTTTATTGTCACCACATGTGGTTCGGCTGCAGAGAGCCGTCCTTTATCCTGCTGCTGAGACGGCAGGACAACACGGGTCAGCAGAAGCTATCGCAGATAGGGACTGCGAGAGCTTTGCTTTGCGATTCATTAGAAACGTCCCTCTTGCTGTTAGGAGACGTATTTATCGGTCAATTCAATTCTGATAAAATCAATCCCTGCTGAGCTCCCGCTGTACTCTGTGTTCAGCCTTTATTAGGAACGTGAGCCTTTATTTTTCGTCTAACAAGACATCAAGCATGGGAAGTTCTTCCAGAAAGGTCCGGCTGCAGTACCGTTCTCCTGCTGCAGCACATGACCGGCGCTCGTCCTTCTGTTGTTCCCATTCAGCCTATTAAACATTGCTGGTCTGGTATCTGCATGGGGGCTCTGACCTGGGAGGGGTGTAAAGAGACCCGACAGC
>CAAKHC010004143.1:29338-45312 GCA_901007825.1 Macroramphosus scolopax | reverse complement strand
TGTTTTCTCCGACATGTACTTTCGGATAAGCCACAGCAGGGGGGTCACAGCGGGTGGTAGGAGGTAATTGCGTTATCGGGTAAGCTGCCCATGGAAACGTACTGATAGACTCCCGTGTGACTTCACCGCCTCTCAAGGTGTTGAAGAGGTTTATGCCTGGGACTCCCCACCAGTTACTTCCAGCCTCTCAGGCAAGAGCCTCTCAGATGAGAAGTAAATCTCAAGAACCTCAAGCAAGCAGTTCGCCTTCGCGTAGGGCTCAGAAGACCCGGAGGATCGAGTAGCTTCACAGACAGTACGTCATGAGAAGTGTTCCCTCGCCCAGACACTCAGCTCAGATATGGATTGCTTGATGACTTTTAAAAACTGCTCCTATTGAGAACGATTCACGACAGGTGAAGGTGAAATGCGACGTTCTGAACCAGAGTGAAATGTTGCACAATGTCTTTGTTGCTCTGTTGCCTTTTGATTATGAAGGACAAACATAACTAAATGAAATGTTTAAAATACAGATAATTGATTTTCAAAAGTGCATTGGGAGTCTCGACAGCAACAGAGGAGAAGTTTTCTTTATCTCTGTCTGCTCCTCTTAAGTGGTTTCAAAAGATTACGATGTCAAATCCTCATACGAGGTTATATGATAATTGTTGTCTTATGAATCCACAAAAATATGTCAAATTAACCTAGTCGAACTGATGAAACTTATTTTGTCAGAGACTTGAAGGACAGAAAAAAAAGAGGAGACTTTTTGCTTTGCAATAGAGACGCTTCTTTAAGCCATTAAATGTCAGATCAAATGTAAAAAGGCCGAGGCCAGCAGCTCATCCTTCCATTACATGCAACTCTGCAATGAAACCCTCATGTGTCTAACTTTTTTATAATAGCACTCCATGTGATATTTCCTGAGGAATGAGTAACGACTGAGACGTGGTCCATTAACGCTACATGTTAAATGGCAGTCACTTCCCAGCTGCCGCTCTGCACTGCTAAAATTAAAATTTTATACCCGCATCATCTGACAAAAATCACCACACGACGTCTGTGCTGCGATTTTGGCTTTTTATATGTAAAATTATGACTCATTAGAAGCAAACATTAGAAGCAGTATCTCTCCGAATGCGCCAGCTCTTTCATGTCTGGCAGCTCGCTGAATGTTCTGCTCACTCACTCAGTCAACAGGAGATGCAGTAGAGGTGTGACTTTGACTGAAAGGGTAGTCGGCTGCAGGCGACGCTCTGGTTCGGGAAGTTGCAGGAGTTGTTTTGAGCAACTGGAGGCGCCATGACAGGTTTTACAGTAAGCCTCCATTAGGTTCAACTCAGGAACAGCTAGTGTTTGTGTAATCCTGTTGACAGAGGGAAGTTCGGAAAGCTGCTATTCTGCAAAGTTTAACAAGACCGCGCCAAAATGTAACCGTTTCTTCTGAGGCCCACGCTGCACCCATCCAATATGTTCCGTAAAAAGCTGCCCGGTAGATATTGCATAACCCTGCGGACAGATTAAGACTATCATCCTTAGTGTAGTGACTTGCAAAATATCAAGTTTGACTAAAGCATCAAATGTTCTTCACTGGACACATTTCAGCTGTGTTTCTTTGTTGGCCCGTCTTACATGCATGTGATGGAGCATATGGAGTTATATTTCCGCCCTGCGGTTCCCAACTGGCACAAACCTAAAGTGGTTGCGTAATAAATCGGAGGGGGTCATGAGATGATAAACAGGATAAGACACGCAGAGAAACAATCTGACTGCTAGGGATGGGTATCAAAACACAGTATTAAGTGGGCCCCGGGGAAAATTTACTGAAGCCTGTAATATGAATATATAAAGAAAACTATGAATCCGCCAAGCCTGGCAGAAAGCTCCGCCATTGCTGCTGCCAGGTGGTGTGAAATGTATTCTTAGATAGGTTGGCCCAAGAGGGATCCACCAAATTTAGTAGAAGAAGGCTGTATTTGAAGGCTGCGTTCGCATGACACAGCCTTGTCATGCCAGCTGTGACACATTCAGCCTTCATATGCAGCCTTTCGAAGGATGCAGCTCCCCTAAATTGGAACACAGCTATTGGCGGTGGTCATGTGTATATTTGGCTGTGTGTGGCTTCTTATTCTCCTTGTGAACATTCATTCAATGTTGTAGTTGTAATATTGGAAACAGCTTGACTTTGACTTGCAATAGCTGTGAGCCCCTAATTGTGTATTGTGCAGTTGTGAGTATCCCTGGGTGGAAGTGGTGGGTTGGCACAACCAGGCTGTATCCTTAAATCTTAGACCGCCACATGTGCAAGCTAAATGTTTAACTTCAACTGATAGTTAATTGGCACCGACTATGTCCACACAAACAAAGTACACATTTTCATGATAAAGCCTTTGCAATCTAAATCTCACACCAGCCAGTTTCCCAAAGTTGGCAACCTCGCCAAGCTGCTGGAGGAAGATTTTCTGCACTGCTTTTTTATGCCTCAGCTATTTCCTATTATATTGGAACACGGAGAAATGTGGAGAATGTATAACCTTGCATGGAAAGCTGCCAAGAAATTTTTAATTTGGATACCCGGCCTCTTGAAGCAGGTGCCTCCTACTGTCAACTGGTGTTTTCATCTGCATGTCTCTCCTCACTGTCTTCATGCACAAGAAAAGTAGTCACACAACTACTTTGATTTCTACAGCGTGACGTGCTTAATTCATCCTGTTATCCCAGTGTCGTGTTTAAAAGAATATGCTTGTCAAAAGTGGGGTTTGATATTGTAGCTCTAATAAAATTGGGTAAATTTAGGTAGAATATTGACTTCTTTGTCTCTGGTTTGTTAGTGTTCGATTCTCTTCAGTCTTCAGTTAACATGTGTGTTATGCCTACTTTGTTATGCAGACGATGACACTGGCTGTTTAACGAACTACATTCTTTTTACCATAAATATGAAATAGGATGTGATTCTGCTTTTCTCTTTGTCACCCACGTTTTATTCAAGGGTATCGCCGAGGAGAGGCTGGTCACATTTTTTTTTCTTAGTAATTTCATGCTGAGATGTGATGCATCCTGTTGCCATAGAAACACTCATCTTATTCCTATACTACATCTGCTATGCACGCTTGCCGGTGCGGAGCCTTATGAAAAATATAGGGTTAACTAATGTGCATAATTCTACATCTCCATAACTTCCTCCTGACATTTCCTGCCGTCTGTCTTCAACCGGAGCTCTGATTATAATGCAGGCTGTGAAAAAAAAACTGTGAACAAGTTTAACTATCATCATTGAAGTACTTCTTTGTAATTTGTCTGTTATGTTCATAAAACACCCACACTGTCAAACGAGGATATCACTCCGGTACACCCAGGGCCCCGCTGCCCCGACTGATTTGCATAAACAGTACATCACATACATACATACATAGTGTACATCACATGGAGGGCCACAGGCAACACACATTATTCTAATCTACACTATGAGCGTTAAGATATGAAAATTAGATGCAATTGCCGGTTTGAAGCGATGAAGGCTAGTTATACAAGCAACATAAATGAATATATAAATATAAATCACGGGAAGACAAATATATTGTAGAATTAAAACATTTTTCAGCTTTTTATTGAGCTGGAAGTAGCGAGAACAGTTTTGCTCTTTATCTTATCGTCATGGGGTAAATGAACGGCCAACGCTGAGGCACTGCTGGCGTTTAGAATCATTTACAGTGAATCTCGCTCTCACCTACAAGTCATTTCATTTGTGTCTGATTTCTGTCTGGAGTCAGTTCTTCATGCCTTTTACATGTCTCCTTCTTCTAAGCATCTTGTAGTGCCGTCTGTCACCATCGTTTTGTACAAAGTTGTGTTGTTACCTACAGGAGAGGTGTCATTCTCGTCCATCACAAGGTCAATGGAAAACACACACACACACACACACACACACACACACACACACACACACACACACACACACACACACACACACACACACACACACACTCAACACATTCCCAGAGCTTTAGCTGCGATCTCCACTGCAGAGCAGCCAAATATTTATTCCCTCATGTTGGATCGACTCATTCGCTCACTGTAACACTGTTACCTGTCTGGGTTTAGCTTTAGAGAATCTCACATGTCAAGATAAAACTGTAATAGGCTCATTATCTTGTCAGGTTTTCATATTAGTGTTTACAAATATTATCTTTTAATACACTTTTAGTCCCAAATGTGTTGTTTTTTGTGTCATAGTTATGCTGACAGAAACACTGACTAATACAATGCATAATCTTTTCGTAACTTAATGAATTAAATTGCAAGAAAAAGATGCAATAAGTTCTAAGCACTTGCCAATGTGTTGATCCGTGTTGGAGAAGTCCTGCTGAAGCCTGGGACCTTATATAAGAGGACTGTCGCTTACAGGACGTGGATTCATTTTATGTGAAGATTATTGAACTGATTCAAAAGTCAATCCCACGACAGGATTTCTGCTCGTGGCAGATAAACAAGTGCACAAAAATAATTAATCAATTCTTAGGGTTGCAATGAATAATGATTGATGACAAAACTTTCCTGAAGTCCTTAAGTCAAATAATAACTTCAGACACAAAACGTGGACAACTGAATTTTTATATTCTACATTTTATATATAGACATGTCTAATGTAACGTGTGACTTGGTTGCAGGAAATGAGACAAAGCTTCAGATTATTGGCAGATTGTAATGTTTTCCTGATCATGCTCAACACTTTGATTTGCGCTGCAATTAAACATGAGAATCAGCAATGGTGACTCGCCAGAGCTGCCACAGTGACAAAAGATGATAATCAAATCGTCAAACCACTGATTCTCACATTCAGAAAGGACCAGTGCTAATGCGGATCACTGTTTTGGTATGAATTATAAGCCACTGCAATGTTTTCTTCTCAGATCTGCTCCATCACTGTTGCTAGGTAACATACAGCTTCTCATGTCGGTCTGAATCTCAGGTGATGTAAGGAAGATAAGTGTTACATATCTGCAACACTTCCTGTTAATCCTCATTCACTGAACCTGACAACCACTTCTTTTGTTTTAGAAAAGGTCCAATAGGACAGTTAAACCTTGCAGAAGTATCTCGACTCTTATGAGAGCTATATAAATCTACACTATGGTAATAGAGTGCCCAGCCTCTCGGACCTGAAGATGACTTATTGTGTGTCAAGTTTTTTTTCCTTCCTCTTCAAGGTCTTCTTGCTTGAAATGTAAATAATTAATTTCCCTATTTAGAGAGCGTCATGTTGATTTATAACCATAAAGGTGCAGCGCGGTGGCATGTATTTCCAAATGACAGAAACACCTTCATTCCAAGCTGAGTGGGAATTTGAAAAAGGTCATTGGGGGGAAAATGTAGAACAATATAAGCTCTTTTTTTACAACAGGTTTAGCAGTAGAAAAAAAACTGTTTATATATATTAAAAAAAAAGCATTTAATTTTAGAAAAAAAAAAGATGTGCTGTTTATTTACGTTACAGAAACTTTCTTAGGTATATTTCAAGAAGGTCGTGCTTAGTTTTCATTCCACTTCTTGGTATGATAATACTTGGTTCAATTAAGGAAATGGACCTATAGGTGTGAAGGCAGCCTAAGATAGCTGCTCTGGTGAAACATTTCCTTTATGCAACACATTTCTGTCTCCTTCTAGTCTGATCATCCTCTAACTTTGTACCCTTTGTTCCTTCTCACTCCAGTTCTTTTCTCACTCTGTCTTTTTTTTTTTCAATCTTTTTTTCTCTGTCAGAACAGTTGCCAAACATGATGCTTCTCTGCAAGTCTGTCCAGAGAGGGGAGTGATTCACTGAAGGTCAAGCCTTTATCTCACTCTCTACTTGCACGCACACGCGCGCACGCACGCACATTACAACTAGTGTAGTTTCAGCTGGGAGCTTTGAAGCCTGGAAGGCCGTCTTTCTTTCATCCCACCACTGACTCATGTTGCTTTTTCATAATTTGACAATTTTCATGAATATGCAAGAGCTTGTTGTTGACCTGTTAATATGAAGTAGACAGACTGACACACACACAAACACACGGGCCTGCACACACACCCTCTCAGAGGAAAACTGGAGGTTTGTAGATCAACTAACCGAAATCCTTTAAAGGGATCATTTGTAAGTGCCTGAACGCCAGTCAATCTTATCTCCAAACACCACTTTGTTCCTCAACAGTGATAGTGAGCCACTGTAGCACAGAGGGGCTGCAGCCCAGGACTGCCACCTTACAGAGTGAACTCATTTCAGCTGCATGTATCTGCAATCTCATTCTTTCAGTCTCAACCCAGAACCTTGTTTCAGGAGGTGAGCGTGAGGTAAATCCACTGGCTTTTTCTAAGGAAGTTATCATTTAATATATATATATATATGCTGTTGTAGGCAACATATAGTCAACATTCCAATGAGATTATATTATACCGACAAACAGCAAGTGTTTTCAGACAATTGAAGAAAAACAAAGTAGTAACAAAAACAAAACAATTGACTCCTCTAATGTTCCTCTTTACCCGCTGCCTATTAAGAGATTTACAAAAAAAGCTTTTTTCTGATAAACTGAGGAAAGTGGGCTCTTTATTGAAGGTGTCTCACCATTTAACAAAACATTCAGTCCTAATAGTCGCTCAACAAACGACTGAACCTTAGAATTAAATTGAACTGTCTGAAAGTTGTCAAATATAAAGTGAAAGTGAGCACTAACAGCTGAATGGTGTGTAATACCTCGTTGCCACCACACGCATCCCACCGCTCACTCTCACTTGCCCCCCCTGCTGCTCCGCTACTCCCCCCCTGCTTTCCATTCCTTGTTATCAGTGAGGGTGCAGGCATGGGGACTGCCTGCGGAGAGTTGCCCAAGAGACTCACACCGCCTGCCTTCCTCTCTCCTTCCTCTCTGTTCTTTCAGCTTGAGGTCAAACACCATTGGGGGGTGTGATTTAGGAGGATAAATTGCTTACTCATCCACCCCAAAAAAAACAGCATGCGCACGTTTGCAGTCTTGAGGAAACATACGAGAATGAGCTCTTGAAAAATATCATGATTGTCACACATATGGGGACACGCAGGTAATCGCCATGACATTTTAAGCACAGGACTTGTGTGTGTGTGTGTGCGGTTCCAAACACAAGACACATGTGTCCTGAAAGAATGATTCTCTGATTACTACATCCATCACAGCCGTCAATGAGACTGACACTGTAACCTGATGAAATACATGTGGATGTGTCAGTGTATTTGTATTTATGTGCTCCCCTTTCTAGGAGCACCTCTGCACGATCTGACACCTCCGTCTCATGAAGGTGTTAACAAGGATGCCAATTACTGCTGACAAAGGACAGAATATCATTAGCTAATGTGCCTGTATTTCAAAAACGGCATTTTAATGCTGTGAACAGATTTAAATCCCCACAACATCACGATTATACACACACACACACACACTTTGTTCATCGGCACGTTACATCCAGCTGTTTTGAGGTTGTGAATACCAAAGGTTGAGCAGGAAAAACTAAAGTAAAACGTGATCTGCAAGTGAGTATAAGAATTTATTTCAATGCAGATTACAACATAATAGCAGATGTTACCTGCACTGCACTTTCATTATACATACCTTTAATCCCACTCTCTCTTTTAGCAGGACCTACTTACTAGAAAGCAGAGCTCTTGAAGGTTTTTGTTGATAATCCAGTTTTTGATGTGCTGTATCAGTTGGCTATGAAGTGGTGATAATCAACATTTGGTGCAGCTTTGCTCTGCATCAACCCGTCGCCTGCATGACAGACCAGCAGGCCTGACAGTTTCCCCTCTGAGACACTCAAAAGATGGCAGCAAGAAGGACTAACTAAAAGACAATGACATGAGAAGGAAAAGGCTTCGGCCACCTATTAAATGCCAGCAACCTCAGCAAAGTAGGAAATCTGCAACTATAAAATCTTTTGTGAGCAATCTAGGAATCTTACTTTTCCAGCATGTCTCAATGATTTGCAGCAACACTTTGTTGTTGGACTCTTTGTTGTTTAGCGTATGTCCCCCTCTGCTGCTGTGGTTTGTTCATCTATAGGCAAATTAATTTGAAAAAAACAAGTCACTGTGAAGGATCTGATGATTAAAATATTTCCCACCACAACTTCACAAAAGAGGCAAATCTGCAATAATTTCTCCGCAGTCATTCAAGTGCACGCCGGGGTTAATGCACTATCTTTGTTGGGATGATATTACTGTTCATTTTACCGCAATTTGGGCTCTTTTATCTTTGATCCCAGTCACGCTCCAGTTTTGCCACTTGTACATAATAGAAGTAATAGGAAGAATAAAATAAATGAATGAATAATAATTAGAGTTGGAGCGAGGAGAATCCGAGTGCACATTTAATAAGCAGCATTCTAAAAGTTTTGATTAGTTTCCATTTCCACTCATTACTCCCCATTCTCATGTCTGTTCATTCTCCTTTCTTTATTCTTTATTATTATAACTAGTGTCACATGTCTGTCCCTCACAGCGTTTGCCTGACTACAATATAAAATCAGTTTACTTGGGCTTGCAAAGGTTGATGAGGTCTCCGAATAATATGTGATCAAGTCAATGTTCTGTCGCTAGTTGTGTCACAATAATTATCTTCTTAGAAATATGTGATATTTTGGCCAAATTCAGAGGACAACATGCACCAGTCAGTTTTTGTCCTGTTGAGCTGTTTGATAGTTTATTTTCCAGGATAACTTGCGTTTACAAGTTCAAACATTCCAAAGTCCAAAAATTGAGTCAAACATCAGTTTTGTTTTGCATGATGCATCGCCAATGACTTGGAGCGCAGTACCACGGAGGCTTGTAGAGAGGAGTCACTGGCAGATGTCCGAGCGTGTCAGAGCAAGATGAGTGTGACACGAAGTGTGTCAGGTCAGAAAACCTGTTGTTATGGAGCGCATGGACTTGGAGGTAATTACAGTTGTTTGAAAGTTGAAAGAAGTATCAGAGGACAGACAACAAGGGACGGAGAGATGAGTAGATAACTCGGACCCGACACGTTTCACGGCATTCAGAGCAGGTCTTAGTCAGCTTAGAAAACATATTAGAGAGCTTGTCAGCTGCCACCAGTAAAGACAGAGGCCTGTGCCAAGTTGTAACAACAGCAGTGCAATGACAGGAGACCGTGCTGTGGTGTCCATGTACAGGCTCTCCCAGCAGGTACACAGTCTCCCTTCAAACAGTTGACCCAGTTTCCTATGAATGACTGATTTGTGTACTGTCCCCTGAATATTTGTATGAATGGACAGTTTGTATCGCAGGTTCTTGGTGGTCTGGACCCCAACTTTACTGTCATGTTTCACTCTCATGCTTCTCAAAGTGATGGCAGATATTTCTGGCAGGAAATTGCAGAGACCAACAACAGATCCAGGTAGTGTGCATATTGGACCTCCGTTCACCTGGTGGTATTGGGTTTGTGGCATGTTATTATTATCATTATTGTTTGTTGCTGATGTTCTCGCCTCTCAAATCGCAGTGAGCTGGAAGAGGCAATAAGAATAAGAAACACAACTGCAATAGTTTTTCCATATTTCTGTTGTTAATGCAGCAACAATGTTCATTTCATTTTATATTTCACTTCTCAATGATTATGTGTTTTCTTTTATCTTAGCATCTTAACTAGCATTGTCATTGTTACTCATCCCTGAGTGGTAATTATGCAAAGGTCAGATGTGCAATTAGCTATTAGAACAACAATATTTTATGAATGCAACCTGAAGTTATATATTCATATTTATAGTTATATATTATATATATATATATTTCTTAGTAATGTTTTGAGCTAGCACATATAGTTTTCTAAATGAAGTGCGTACAAATGTTAATATTTTTGTTTCAGAATATCCTTCGACATCTCTTTGATTTTGAATAGCTCTACATATTAAGAAGGCCCCGGCATCGATATGCCTCAGGGCTTTTTCTTTGTGTGACGCGACATCCTCGGTGTCAAGGTACATCGTTATACAAACACTTAGACATAAATCAATACTACTATAACAGAGCTAATTTAACACTTCTCAGATGAGTTGAACCAGTTGTCTTTCTACGATGATGAAAAAAGACATGTAAGACAGCCATGAATAAAACTCCCTTCTTTCCTATTCCGCTGTCTTCCTCTCTGTTCAACCTCTTGACCTTGTTGTGTGCGAGTCTTTCACTTCTGACTTTTTCACTACCTCTCTCTCTCTCGCTAAATTCTCTTGTCAGCTTTTCTCTGTCACACACACACTGAGTTTGTGTGGATGTCTCCGGAGTTGTCTCTAGCTTGGCTCATAGTTTTAGTATATTTGCATCCTCTGTCATTGAGTGAGGACAGAGTGCATAATCCCACTGAAGCTGTCGGCTGACTGGCAGTTTGGCACGCTCAGCTGAAATAATAACTACCTTGTATTGCTTTTTTTTTTAAAGCAAGCTACAAGTGGATCTAGCTGAACCGTAGGCCAGTGGAACCTATGGCACTCTATTGCTTAGCTATAACATTGCCATTGACTGCCCATTATCTTTCCCCTCCCTCAACATTCACAGCTGAAGTACCCTTGAGCAAGGCAGCTAACCACCAACAGCTCCCTGGGCAGCCCACTGCTCGTGTGTGTGTGTGTTCACTATGTGTTTGCATGTTCACCTTCCCTTGGGTATACAGAGGAGGATTTCCCTTGAGGGATTCATGTAAGTATTAAAAATAAGAAAATAATAACATTAATTTTCATCTAACGACATAGAGATCCTGTATTAGCATTAGACATAAACTGCAAGGGGCTGATTCATCCGATATGAGGATCCGTTACTTCAATGATCCTGGAGAAACCGGAGGAACGGGACACAACAGCTGTGGTATCAACTGTGTACAGATGTTGCACGCTGTTGAATAGTTTATCTCTAGTCGGTGCTTTTAGCAAAATAAGAGTTAAAGTATACTTTCATATTTCTTGGATGTTGGCTAAAGAATAACTCAACACTGTATAAAATTATACTTTAGGACATTTGTAAAGTACAGTATGCAGTGATGGACATAAAGTACGCTTAATAATGGCCATTAAAGCATAAGGATCACTCAACAGGAGGTCATGTTCAATCAGAAAATCCTTTGCAATTAGTACAAATGACAGGTAATAGTAATCTCATTTCAATAGGTCTGTACAAGAGCACAAAACACTCTTTTAGAACATTAAAAATACATCGCTCCACTCAATACACTGTTAAACATTCTAATGGAAGTTCTATGCAGAAGCGATTAATTCAAAATAACGCTGTAAATATTTACCCTGGGATGAAGGCTGGCTGGAGCTGGTTGTATCTACACAGTGTTGTTAGGCAACTGTTTATTGGTCAGTAAGAAAAAATTAACATTTTACATTTTAGTTTGGGGATTAGAAAAGAAAAACACATGAAAAAGTTAGACTCTAATGTGATAAATTGTATTGGCTCATAGCCCACAGTTAGTTGAATATGTAGCTGGTTTGTAATGAACATTTGTGGCTACTTTGTACACACGTACACACACGTACACACAAACACCTTTTCCCCCTGCGGATAGAGCGTTCCGAATGAGGAAATTGTATATTTTCAGTTTAAGGGTGTTGGAATAATGGAGCATGCAAAGTCTTAACTATCTCACCACAAACTGAGCAAATTTAAGATAGAACATAGTTGTGGTTTCTCCCTCTGGGCTCAAACATTAATTGAGGTCCATTCACAAAATGCACTGCACTTTCCTAAGAGTAAGCTTTTCTGCTTGCTGAGATAGTGGAATGAAGCAAAATTGTGAAACAGATGTTGTCAAAATTAGATGAGTCAGTTTGCCTCGGGCTTTTCAAATAAATGTAGCCCAAAGAGTCGTTCTGTCTCTCTCTTTATATTTTTTTTCCCATAGAGCTGCATATGTTTTTCATCTTAGTCGGAACATTCATTTTCTACTTTGTCATGCTTAGGAAAGCTACTTGCCATGCACCGACATGAAATCTGGTTTTTGACAAGTGACGTATTTCCCTTTTGGATAAATTACAGGTAGAATGAATTCACAATTCTTATCGGGGAAATTTGGAGCTTTTTTAAAAAGGGATAATTTGCATGAAAACCCAGAAGATTCACGTCTCCTAATACCACTTTGTTTTCTGTTGGAGGCGACAATGAGTCAATGTGGATCAAGGGACACACGGTTATACAGCTCTGTAATGATACATGAGCCCTGCTGCTGTGGCGCAGAGGCCCAGACCAGCGCACCAAAGAAATCACATCCACAGCAATTACATTCTTTAAGTCTCTATCCAAAGCTTGCGACAGCATTGGAATGTAAATATGAAGGTTGGCTTGTTCAGCTTGTAAACAAATGACACCTTTAAGCAATTAGCACACAGTCTAATAGATCACGGTAGTACTCAATTTTACAACAGTTGCCTTGCGTATTTCTACTGGTGAATACATTTTAGCGACCTGCCTGTAAGACCAAGCGCAGGTAGAATAAACCCTACGGACGCGATGCGGCACCTGCCCACCCAGCGGCGTCTGAGCCTGCGGCCTCCACACAGAGGCGGGATACAATGGTATCTAAAAGTAGTACAAAGTGCTAAAAAATACCAAAGCATGTATTTACATCTTAACCTAACCTTAGCTGATGGATATTAGTCGTTCCTAGGAACGTACTAACCTGTAGGACAGAGAAATGCAGCAGCAACACGGACAGGAAGTAATCAGTTTGATGTCCAGATTGCATCTGAGGTGCGGGCGCACGTGTCCCCCCGAGACAACAACCCGGGACACAACTGCTCCTTTGCCAAAGTTTCCACCTCAGTGCTGTTGACATTTACGTTTCACACAACATATTAGATATCAAATAAAGTGCTCATCACCTAAAACACAAGGGATTCTTTTCAACCCTGATACGAATATAAAACAACTTTTCAGCTATTAACATAAAAGATATACAACAGTGGTTACAAAGAGTAAAGAAAATACAGACAACTTTCTACCAGAATACTCAGTGTTCAAAGTGTTTGTAACCTCCATTTGCATGTCGTCATACAGTGCATCTTCGTTACAAAGAGTGAATGTGATAATTGATTGAGGCCAGTGGAATGTTGTCCCATTCTTGAAAATGGCTGCAATAATAAGTATGTTGCGTTTATATTTCATTCAGTGCAATATTGTATCAAAAACACTTGAAATGTGGATTTAGGAAGCATAATGAAACCACTTCTCTGACATCAGCCTGTCTGTTGAGGATTGGGGAACACTCACATTATCTCAAGGGCCTGGCCAAACACAATGCTTCATATCAGTTTCATAAATAATCCTCTCCAGCTTGTAAGCAGGTATTTGTATTAGTTTGTGCATGGTACAGATTGTTATGAAAACCATAGATCATCTCAGGAAAACAGACTTGTTTACAACTGTGCGACAATGGATTTGTCAGTAACAGAATCTTGAAAAGTTAATTAAGCTTTAAATTAGGAGAATCCATCCATCCATCCATCCATCCATCCATCCATTGAAAGTGGTTTCCACTATGACTCCCCTGCATGTACAGTGTGTGCCAGTACATTTTTACTGTTATTCCGCATCCCACGCATTACCTGTTCAATAATCCATCTGCTTTTATGAAAATGTACATAAGGCTGCAGATTTAAAGGAAAAACCTGGAACTCTACATGAGGGAGCGGTGACTAACAGGCCAAAACATATGATTCACATCATTTTCATATTCGTCAGACCATTCTGTGACCCTTCTCTTCTGTATGGAAGCATCTGCATCTGTTTCATGTAATCATGTTTTCCTGTTAATTTGTCCCCTGTATATAACTAATGTAGCTTCAAAAGGATATATTGTCCTTTTAAAGAGCAACATCAAGTGTCTGTATGTGCCTTTCTGGTTTCCTGAGTCTGGGCACTCACCAAAGTGACAGCTCTACCTTACTCACCGTGACTCTTATTTTGCATTGCCATGGTGATCGAGCTGATGAGAGAAGTATGTTTCTGATCTTAAGTCTTGAACAGCAGCACAGCCTGCGGTCGCCATGAGCTCTATTGTACGGCTTATTCTCCTTTCTTGCTATTTCATGTCTTTGTTCCAATTCCCTCCCTTTTACTTAATCCCTGACTCTGTTAATTAAGAGAGGTGAAAGGGAGCAGAGATTAATCTTTTCAAACGCACAGTGGCACACCAGTTTTTACAAGTTGATCATACTTTGAAAAAGTTCTGGTCTCCCTCCCGCAGAGGAATCGTTGAGGGTGAGAGCGAGGCCCACAAAACAAACATGTTTTCCTCCTAGATTCGTTGTTTTGATGGTGAAGATAAAAGACTTAAACTTAAACAAATGAAAGGAAACCGTGCATTTCACCAGGCTGTAGTGAAGAGCCAATAGTGTGCCAGTACATTGTGATGTTAGGTGTTGTCAGAGGTGCAACACTGCACACTCAGGCTAGTTGTTGTCTGCAACACACTGGAAACTGCCAACAAGAGAAGGGAGTGAAACACGGCTTGTCAGACTGATATTTCATTTCTCTGTAAGTCTAATGTGATAACTGTCGTTATCACCGGCGTTCGGCTTTCTGTTACTGTGATTCATGTACACTGATTAAAGCAAATTGCAGAATATGTGCGCATCATCACTTAGCCAAGCAACACAGTGGATCTGTGTCATATGACTCAGTTTGTGATGGGGTTAGATGATCCAGGTGATCAATGAGCCTGACAGAAACGGCTCCTTCCCTCTTGTATAGTAAAGCAATGATCAGGCACTTGAAGGAACCATCACTTATTGCACTTCCTGGACGTACACTGTGTGGGGAATATCCATTTGTCTCCTTTCCGCTGTTCTCCGTATGTCACAGTTTCTGTCGCTCTCATCCTATGTGGTGCTGTAACAGGCATGAGACTGATCGTCTGGTGGTTTGACTGATAATTCATCTATAAATAGAAATAACATGAACCTCCGATCACCGAAGGCATAATCCAAATTTGTAAGCCTAATTGTGAGATGTGGTTTCACACATGCGGTTCCATCTGAGTCAAGAATTTACCCCATTAAAAGTTCTGTATGTGTTAACAGTGAGTATAGAAATGAATATTTTCATAAAAATGGAGAAACAACAAATACTTTTTTTTAAACTTTTAGGCTGTATAAATAGCATATCAAATGAATGTCTCACATTGGCAGGTAACCTCACTGCATTTTTAAAAGGTTACATCAAGGTTGCAGGTAACCACAGAGTCTATGCACATGACATTGCCTTAAGCAGGAGGCACCATTGTCCCAGGGATAAATACTAAAATATTCATCATCGTGCAAAATTAAATAAAAACCCTACAAAGTAGATTACCAACAGATAAAAAGTCCATTTAACACTTACTAAATGAAAGAAAAGAGACATGTCAACATTAAAACATCAATGATTCCTTAACAAAAAACTTTTTCTGGTTTGCTTTTTAATGAAGAATATCAGTGTTGTCATCAATGATCATTTTGTTATGAGTCATAAATGACCAGATAACGAGAAGCAGTGACAATACATCAGTCTGTGTCATTAAATTCATTGAACACTGGAATAGCAAATAAGCCCGAGCATCCTCTTTATCATCTTTTCCTGTGAGACTGGCTGGTGCCTCAGCAGTGAGAGGTGTTCCCTCCGGTGGGTCCTTGGTCCAGCAGGGTTTCCTCCTACCTCAGAGGAAAGACCCAGGGGCCTTGGAAACTTGGTACGTGTACCAACTGCCAGAGGATAAGAAGCTGACTGATGCAGACCTGTTCTGAGTTGCTTTTCGAGTCTTTCAGTGCAATGAATTATGCAGAGGTACATGATATAAGATTGAATTCACATCTTGACCTCATAAAGTGAGCAGCCATACAAGTAGTTCAGTGTTTGGGTCTCTGTTCAGCACTTTACAAAACATTCACCCAAACACACACACACACACACACACACACACACACACACACACACAATGAGAGTGACAAACATAGAAAAAAAT
>CAAKHC010004143.1:14957-29318 GCA_901007825.1 Macroramphosus scolopax | reverse complement strand
CGTCAGCAGAGGCATCAGGACAGTTGGTCTTGCTCAAGGGCACTTCGGCATGGCCGAATCATTGGACTATTAGAAGACCTGTTCTACCTCCTGAGCCACAGACGCCTCTTGGAGCTGTTCAGATCCACCTGTGTTGATGTGCACTGAGTGAGGTGAAATAACAAGATTACACAAACTGTGAAGGATGCGCCTGTCCATATGTTGGTTACCAGGCTCTTTTATCAGACCACCAAATCGAGAAAAGGTCGGTACTTTTGAACCAAATATTTAAGTATTCTGAATCCCTGACCTGCACAAAGATCCACAGCATGCAGCATGTCGAAGCCTGTAAGTGTTTGCAAGGTTGCATTAGCTATTTCTGTCAGACGGGTACAGTATGTTCCGTCGACATAAGGAATCTTACATAAAACATGCAGGGAAAGACATAACTGACACAGTGGTTAATCATAAATGAGAGCTCCGCTAATGTTGCATTGACCTTCCGTACAGATCAAAAGCAATGCAGTAGAACCAGACATGTGTTTATAATTTCCATGCATCCTTGTGCCTACATTACCCATACTGCAACTGAACCACTGAAGGTGAAGTGGAAATTCGGGTGTGTTATGATGGTTGAGGATGATACCTCCCATTTATAGCCTCAAGCATAGATGAGCTTCACTTTGGACTACGGAAGTCTTGCAACCTTTCTAATTCCACACCAACAGCATCCTTTCATTTTCAAACTTGCAACTTCAGCTCCGGCCGATCCGACTGAACTCTCCTCTGGGGCAGAAAAGGCTTCTATACAAATGTGATCACATGTGCAGTGGAGCTGGTGGAGTTCCACTTTAACACAAACTGCACAAGTACCAACTGTGGGCTGGAACATTCATGTATTTATAATGAGTAATCAGTGACATTTTGTGGGCGTTAATATCTAAATGTGTATCACTATCTGTAAATATTTCATCTTCCACCTCATGTTTCACAAACATATTTCAAGACTGATTATTCTAATCAATGCCAACTATTCAGGCTGTATTAGCATTTTTTAGGCAGTTGCGTCATCACCGTCATATCAACATGCGCAAGTCTGCCGCTGCTTTCCGTTCGTACGCTGCGCCTCGTTCTCTTATTTTCCGGATAGGTTTCTGTGTTTTCTGAGGCGGAGGCATAAACCCTCTGAAGTAAACTTTTTGGAGTCTGAATAACGAGCTCTCACACTGAGAAGTTCCTATCAGTCTTACTATTTTCTTTTCCTGAGATATGCACATCTCACATTCAGAGTCGCAATTCATGTCGCTTTCTTTCAACTGCCATTCAGCAGAAAGACGACTTGTGTTCTTTGGATGCATTTTTTTTAATACATTTAAAATGTACAATGTGACACTTATTGCTGCTGATAGCAAACATGTTTTGTCCACTCATTGCTTTTTCGCCTGTTAATTAGAGTTGTCACCCTCTGTGTCACAATTTTTCATCTTTTAATATCAGTGAGACGGAATTCAAATTTAATGACCTCACTCTCTCAGTCGCTCCATGATATACAGTAATGAAGGGCAGATTTCTCTCCTCAGTAGGAAGCTTAGGATGTTAAAGAATACATTACAACTTAGATAAGCATGGCAACGCATCACAGTTGCAGGGCCACTTGCTCAAGAGCTGACGTTCTCATTTATTCACAGTGATTTGTTGAACCGGCGATGCTCTCCACTTTAAATCCTGATCCCAAATATAAACTACAGCATTCTATAAAATGGGTTTGACAGTATTTAGTTTCTGCCACTGTTGAGCTGACTTTTTATTGGCTGTTCTCAAGTCATCGGGTACGACACCATGGACACTGCAGTGTGTGTGTGTGTATGTAAGTCGGTGTGTCTCTGATTTCCTTGGTTTTATTCACCCTTGAACGCACCGTATGTGTGCACACATGCATGCTCATCTGCTTTTTTTTTTCTTATCCTGTAGTGGCAAACACACCTGCCCCTGCTCAGCCTTTATAATGCTGTCATTGTGCTTTGAATTACCCCTTTCTGCAAACGCTCGCTGCAAAGCCAGCAAGCAGTAACAACTCTGGCATTTTCGATCAGGATAGTTCTTTTTCATTAGTGCTCTGTCCTCTGTTAAACACGGCAGTAAAGTAGGCTAAAGTGATATAAAGTGCTATGTCTGGCACTGCGGAGTTAATCTCTGGGAAAGATTTGAGCCTGAAGAATATTGATGTGAAAGAAGATGTACGGATATAGAGTATAGCCTACATACAGTTGGTTGGAAGACGCCGGTGTGCACGAACAGTCTCTTACTCGCTCGCTCTCCTGAACACACACCTACGCCGGCAAGTACACAAGGCGTACGTACTGCTCAGTAGGCTGAAAATCATGATGTATTTCTCCCTATAAAAATAGACTCACACGATAACTGCAGGTGGTGTACATGGTTGTCACGGTGATAAATGGTCTCCAGGGCAACACAGGAAGTCCATTTGGGAGGAAATTTGAAAGAGGAAGTAGATAAGATATTGAGGAGACACAGCCGCTACTTGATTTATTCATCCCCGTCTACCATATATATTTCACAGCGAATGGTTAATACAATGAATGAATGGCAAATAAACTATTTTTGGCTAACAAGGTGGAGGCACACAGAGCAGGGCAAGTTCTTTCTTTCTTTCTTTCTTTCTTTCTTTCTTTCTTTCTTTCTTTCTTTCTTTCTTTCTTTCTTTCTTTCCACACTCAGACGTCACTTCCCTCCCTGTTCCCTGACAAACTGGCACCCAGAAGTTGAGTATTTAGGTCCTGTTAATGACTGTCACTTGGTGTTGCATGGTGCCGTGGATCCAGTATGACAGTCAGATAGTGTCATGGAGATTTTCATGTAGCCTACTAACATTTCTTTGTACCCACTCACTAATCTGTATGTGTATAATTGAGATACTGTGCATGCATAATTTTCTTTCCTAGTCTCACTTGCTGATTAGTAAACAGCTCAGATTTCTGCTAGCTTGAGATCAAAGGGAATATTCAATGTCATGCTAAAAATCGCTCATACTGTGTGTGTGTGTGTCTGTGGATAAGGGTTTTTTTGTGTCCCTGCCTGTGCATGTAAAATATATGACATATGAGTAAAATCAAAGGGAGAGGGGATTGTGCATTACAAAATGTGCTACTTAAGCATATCACAGATTGTTTAGAAAATACATGAAAGCAGTGGTTCGACGGAACGTGACAAATTCAGAGGCGGTGCTGCTTTGTAGAGTAACAAGGAGAGCTAAATGTTATATTTTATGGCCGTGTGTCCACCAAGTTTCATTTTTGCCCCAGTGGACTTTCTATACAAATCCTATGGAGATTAGCATTGACAGCGCTCAGAGTCAGATTACAGCTATTAAATGCATAATAGTTCAACATCTGGAACACTGCCAACCTCATCACTGTCACTTTCCTCTTCTCCACCAATCAAAATCAAGAAGGGGGGCGAGGTTTACTGTATCAACACTGTCTGCCAACTGTTGGAGGAGAAACTGATCCGGGCTGTCGCTGAGTGGTTCCTGTCATACACACCCCAGGCGTGTCTTCATGGCTTTGAGCTCCGGCTTCGTATAATGCCTGAGTGTCTTGATAGCTTTGCAGAGTTTGGGTTTAGTGCATACAGCATGAGGTCTGAGATCAGGTCTTAGGCCCTCATGCTGTGGCCAGCAGTGCATGAGGGCCAGCAATTTTGTGGCTGACTGGTGGAACGAGGTCATTGCCATAGAGTTGATTGTGGAATTTTAATCTGGTCCACAATGTGTCCAATATGAAGTAAAACAACCATCAAATTTATTAAGCAGCTGTTGAGCAAACATTCACGTCTTTCTAAAGAGCCCCAAGTTCCTCAGGAACTGCTGAGGTATCACTAGTGTGAATCCAGACGCGGAGCTTGAAGTCTTCCACTGCTTTGAGACTGGTGCCAGCGTGGAGGGTTGCTGATCCTGTTGTCTCCACAGTCAGATGAATGATACAGGACAATGACAAATCAATGCCTTGTTTGATTTGTATGGAAATTATGTGGAATATGTGGGCTTCATGGTCAAAATCAGCCTGTGTGAATGTAATCAGTTGGTTAAATGGCCCTCATCAGCTGCCATCGGGAGCAGAGATTATGGCCCTACTCTACCTCCTACAATGAAATGACATGAAGGAAATATTGAATGGAGCTTTTCATATTTTTGCATTTAAATCCAGACGTGTGATTGTTCAGTATCAGATTTGCATATAATAGTAGGCTCATCAATAACTTTCATATTGATGACACCTCAAATTACACCATCAGAGTGATTTTTAACATCGGCCACACATCACGTTCACTCTGAGGTCGAATGTAAATGTACGTGCACCTTGTTTTGCCACTGGCTCAGACCGAGGACACAGATTACAAAAATAAGGTGCATTTTCGTGTTATTAACGAGCAGAGAGCCGGATCCTTTATCATCCTAATAGTGCCATGAGCCATCTGCCATATTACTCGGATACAAATGACCTCACAATTTCCTTTCACAAGCTGTGCCTATCCACCTTGGACAAGGTGGCGCCTCTAAAAACCCAACTAGCTAACTAATCAACTTTAAATTACAGGACAGAGAGCTTCCCGTTACTGACAAAATCCAATTTTCTCACCTATTATATGCAAAATGACCAAAAAAATAAAATATACTCTAACAACGGAGGTTATTCTCACGGTGTGTATGTGAGAGATCAACCATATCTCCCAATAATCCTGTAATATCAACTTATTTATACTTAAAAAACGTTGTTCACACATAGTGAAGTCGAGGTTACTGATGTACTGTTCTTCTATCACACGTAGCTTCTTGATTTGTCTCCACCTTCTAACATGTGTTAGACTCAATATGATCGGCATCAATAGGATCCTTTAACAGATGTTTACTCCTGCGACATTAAAGTAGCTTTTCTTTTAAACACGTCTTACCAAGCGTACATCAGTTGCATATGAATATACATGAGAGACGACAGATTACTGTCAGCTTATGTCTCAGCGTATATCCACCTGCAATTAAACATCTGTCTCTTCCACTGTTTATCAACCTGCCCGCCTCCTTTTGTGAACGCTCATTGCTGCTTTTTCATCTTTGATCTGTCTGCCAAAGCATTTAACACATTCCATCAGTCCATGACGTCTATATTTCCATCCGTCTATCCGACCATCCATCACTAACAATCTTAAAGTAATGTGTGTTTTCTCGATACCAGACACAGATCGTACTTTTGCAACAGTAAGTTCTTACTTCGACAGTGTCTTTTTTAGTCTCCAGGGAGTTTAAAATAGTCCTTGATATTTTGGATTGAAGCAATATCCAACCTGAAAACCCTTTGAATGTGTGAAATCTTGTGTAACATAACTTCAAGTGGTAATTGAATAAAACCCCAGTGACCCATGATGTATCCAGAGGATTATATGGTGAAAAGAAGACTATATACACAGACTATATACTGCATATGTATAAATGAACGGGCTAAAAAAGATTTTATAACCATCAGAGGTATCCAAGAAGACAGAATTAGAGGGAACCATATATGCCAATTCAGAGGAGACACCAGTGGTAATAGGAAAGGGCTCACTAGAAGAGAAAATGGATTGTTTATGTCACTTTATAATGACAGGCTTCGAGTCACCGCCGGGCACTCTGTGTCACTCTGCCTCATTCCTCAGGAGAGACTGACACTGACAAATGGGAGGGACACTGTCACCGGCCTCAGACGTTATTCTGAAGTGTGTCTATGTGCTTTTGCAGACCATTGAATAAGAAAGTGTTGCCATCCCTTCATTTACGTGTCACGCTTGCTGATGCTCATGCGTGCAGGTTCATGGGTGTTTGTGTGTGTCGGAGACGAGTCATGTGTGTGCCCCCTGTCTTTTTGCAGTGACAGTGAAACAGTGCAGGGCTAAGCCGGTCACACGCTGACAGTTGGTGAACCTTCCCTGTGGACACACGTGCAGAAACCAGCAAAGTCCTGCTCACAACCAACTCTCCTTCCTCTTATCCACGCCTGTCATGTGGATTCAGTTACTCATTGAGGCCGGTGTTTTAAGATCATTCTTGTTTGTGTTTTCAGTAATGAATACCTCCAAGACTAAGAATAACTCCTTTGCTTTGACACTGCTGAACCATCCCTGGTGCAGCTCAAACAGATCACCAGCAGTGCACCTGCATCTGGAAGATCCAACTGTTCGTTCATGGCTGTTGCAGAAAGACCTTGATTAAAAAAAATGAACTTTCCGAAATGTTCCATGACACCTTTGCTGCCCAATGCCAATGTGTTTGTGTCCAAACAAGTGAGAGAGGTCACCTACTGGCTCATGGACACGCCGAGGAAGCTACAAGGTTTTATGGCAGAGACGGAAGCGGAACAATGTTTTTGCAGGCGCTTCATCTTTCCCAGCTTCAAGGCACAGTGGCTTTGCTTCATAGCTGTGGGTCCATTTCTGATCCCACCTTTCTCTCACTCCTTTGGCATTGTGTTTGTAACATGTTGCCTGCGGGTACCTCTGCTGCACAGCACACATGGCAGCCTACGTATATGAGCCAAGTGAGGTTACACCAAATACCACAAAGTTAGTGTCACACAGAGAAGCTGGTCCGAGTAGTTGCCAACTTTGTACAATAAGTAATCAACTTTCTGTTTGTGTAACATGCAATGTACTCCAGGACAGTCTTTGTGATTACAAAACAGGTCAAATATTCACTTCTTGCTGACTGTTGTTTCATGTTTATGATCATCTTTAAGGATTTAAATGAATAAGGATCATTTTTTTGAATCATATCTATTTCCTAACTAATGTTTTGTCGATGTTCTTTCACTGCATGAAAACATGTTTGTTCTTGCCAGTCAATTCATACACAACGTTATCAGTTTTGTGCAATGAAATCATGAAGCACATGTACTGCAGATATTAGAACACTCGGGATCTGCAGTCCTGCAATTCAATGGGACAAACACATAAAAAAACAAGGGATGTGGGAGAATAATCAGCAAACAGTCTGAATAGTCTAAACCTAATTTTATTGAATGAGATTTACAAACATTCATTCTGCTCTCCTA
This sequence comes from Macroramphosus scolopax, assembly GCA_901007825.1. Lineage (NCBI taxonomy): Eukaryota > Metazoa > Chordata > Actinopteri > Syngnathiformes > Centriscidae > Macroramphosus > Macroramphosus scolopax. The sequence continues at coordinate 22,236 of CAAKHC010004143.1, read as the reverse complement.
ATCCCCTTTTATTACTCCTTAAGTGCTTAATATTCTGTTTTCCGGGATTACATTAGCCAAACAAATAGTGTATGACTCCATGCTTCAGAAAAACAGAAATAATTAGCTTTAGTGAATACTCAACGTTCAGTTGGTGGGATTAATTATGTCACAACGTACAGTGCAACTGCAAGAAAAGGACAGGAAGGAAACATGTCTTTATTCTGCTGTACGCATTTGCATTTGTGTGTGTGTGTGTGTGTGTGTGTGTGTATGTGTATGTGTGTGTGTGTGTGCTTTCCCTCGGGGCATTGCCAACACTGTGTAACACACGTCCATGAATTTGGGGGACATACAGTACAAAAGAACGTATCCCTTAGACACGAAGGAGCCCTATTGATGATTAATGATTGATTAATATATTTGTTGGAATCGATCCCCAATTGGTAACACTATACTACACAGTATTCAGTGATAACAATACAACAGATAACTGCAAAATCGATGTTACCCCTTCAGAGTCATTCCTAAATATTGTAATCATGATATTTAGAAACAACTTGTCAGTACCCTGCAGATCTGAGCATGAGCATTCAACTGGCTATTCATCCAAGCACACAGTTACATATTCAAATTTGCAGATGACATAACTGATAAGGGACAAAAGCCCCCAACATCGGCAACAATGAGGAGCTTGTCCTGGATTTCAGAGCACCCCCTCTGCAGCCCCGGCTCATAAAAGGCACTAAGGTATAGCAGGATGACGTGTTCACTTCCAGCCTGAGCTGGTCACCACAGCCACTGTTCAGAGGGCACAGCAGCGGCTTTACTTTATTAGGTCACTGAAGAAGGTTGGCTTCAGCAGCCCACTCAGGCTGCAGAGGTCTTGTAGGAAGCAGCCTCTCCAGCGGTATGACAGTGTGGCTTGGGAACGCCACACTAAGGGAAGAAGGAGGCCCTCCAGAGGATTATAAAGACTCGACGGAGGATTATTGGGGCACGGCTCACCTCCATAGGAACTCTGTCTAGCGCTGCAGCAACGAAATAAACCCGGACATTCATTCTTCAGACGGAGAAACTCTGGACATCGACACCAGCGGCTGCACGCTGCAGGAGAACTACTGAATATTATCTGTAATGTGGAATAATTGGCTTTCTATTTCATGTATCCACAAAACTGACCTTGCAATATTGCGCTGGGGAGATCATTTGGTCCCAGAGTCGACACGGCAGTCTACAACAGAAGACTATAATTGATCAGCTGTCAATTATAATGTTATACATCAGAAAACCGAACACTTGAACACACCGCTAAATTTATAGGAACCACAAAGAAGAATCATTTTATATACATATATATTTGATACATATCCACTAATCTGGAGGGGGCGGGATTTCTGACCTATACCACAACCGGCCCCAAGGGGGTGCTAGAAATATTTTGGCTTCGCTTCTCGTGAACTCACAGCGTTTATCGATTACATAATGTCAAATGCTGTTTCGCCTCATGAGCTCTTAAACTATATATATGTAAACACCTTACTCTTTTCACCCCAGTGAGCTTTCACATTTTGTTTTTCCCGACATTTCACGACACCCTCTCACCTCTCCTAACATCCTTCTCACCCATCACCCTGATGTGCTGCAAAGTTTTCTTAAGTCTGAGCCCCTAACTTTTCTAATGAAGTGCTGCGTTCATGTGTGTGTGTGTGTGTGTGTGTGTGTGTGTGTGTAGGTGTACTTCCGCTGAAGAGCAAGCTTGCTTACGCTACAAGTGAAAAAAACAAATTCATAAAAATATCGGCACACAGCTCTGCAGACGAACACAGTCAAACACACAATCGCACAAACGTACACGCTAACTACTTGCTTTTTTTTATAAGCGGCAAAATGAAAGTTAAACCCCCTCTCTCCTGCCATCTGTTACAGTGCAGCAGAAACCCACTCTCCAACGCCCTCTGCAATCTGCTCACACACACTGACACATATGTACAGACACACAAACCCAAAAGTGAGACACAATATGTACCCGTGCATCCACTCCTTCTCCCCCAGACACATTCAGATACACAAAAACAAACTGCAGACACACACACACCAACACAGGTCCACGTCATGCACCTCCATGTGTCTCGATTACTGCGTAAGTCTCACTTCTTTATTCTGGAGCTTAAAGACAGACAGTCTGTGATTTATCTCATTAATACAAAAGAGCAGACATGTAGGCACATGTTGTTTATCGAATCACCGTGCATGACGAACAGCACCATGCTGACAATGACTCCGCAAGGAAGGAGAGTGGGAGGAACATATAGCAATACATGAATGAAGAGATGGAGACTTCGACATAGAAAGACAACACAATCAGTGGTAGAGGCAATTGATATTAGCCACAGACGTCAGGTCATGTAAACTCTGAGACCTGACGGAATCGAACAGATCAACCTTCAGTCTGAGGAGAAATCAAATGTTTTCAATCAAAAATGAACCGGGCACATTTCTCATCCTCCAGTTTTTAGAAAGTGTTAAACTCCCACAACATTTTAACAAAATAAGGGAGTTTGTACACACTGTACACACAAGTATCATCGTCCTCATCTCCCAGACAGGAGACTAAGGGAAACATTTATTAACTATATCCCTATTAAGTGTGTCGTAGTCGACTGAGCCACACAGACTCTCACTAAGCCTGGAATCTGATTAAAAGTCAGAATATTCTCATTTGGTTTCCGGCAGAGGAATTGACAGTTAAAGGAAAGATGCTCCGAGGTGTTCCATGGAGACTGTTTGACAGCTATACTCTTTCTTGTTTTTTTTTTTTCTCCCTTTGAAGACATTTTTACTGAGAGCTCTCGAGGGAAATACACACTTGACGGATATGCACCAGCGATTCCATCATATGCATATGACACATGCAACAGGAGAATTGCTGGAAAGGCCAGGGAGCAACGGCCAGCAGTGCTTTAATCATTTCAGGGAGCCTCACAGTGACGAGTTAAAGCTTGTATCCACATACTGTATATTTCTACTGCACGTGTGTTTCCAGGTGAAATATTAGCATCATAAAGGTCATTAAATACATGTGGTCTTATCTTTGAACACCAAAAACAAAATGTTGGTACTATGAAAGATACATTTTGATCAGTCTTTTCATAATAATTTATGTATAATATGATGTGAGTGTCTTAGACAAGGGCCAAATGTGATGGCTTGACGACCGGGTCGGAGCGTCTGCAGGACTGCAGCTCTTGTGGGGTGTTTCGGTCTGCAGTGGTCAGTACCAAGGATGGAAAACAGGTGAACCGGTGACAGGGTCACGGGCGGCCAAGACTCAGTGATGCGCGTTGGGAGCGAGGGCTGGCCTGTGTGGTCCGAAAGGTGTCAGAACACAGAGCATCACAGGTTGTTGCGTAAGGGGCCGTGTAGCCGCAGTCCGGTCAGGGTGACCATGCTGACCCCTGTCCACCGCCGAAAGCGCCTACAGTGGGCATAGAAATGGGCCATTCACGTGGATGTACCGCCTACCAAAACATTGTTGCAGACCAAGAACACCCCTTCATGGAGACGATATTCCCTAATGGCAGCTGTCTCTTTCAGCAGGTTAATGAGCCCTGCCACACTGAACAAATGGTTCAGGAATAGTTTGAGGAACACAACAACGAGTTCAAGGTGTTGACTTGACCTCCAAATTCCCCAGATCTCCAATCCAATCAAGCATCTGTGGGATGTGCTGGAAAACAAGTCGGATCCATGGAGGCCTCGCAACTTACAGGACTTATAGGATCTGCTGCTCACGTCTTGGTGTCAGATACCACAGCTCACATTCAGAGGTCCAGTGGAGTCCACGCCTCGACGGTCAGGACTGTTTGTAGAATACACAGAGCATTTAGTGCAAACAACAGCATTACTGTCACTGTCATTAACATGGTTACAATCTCTCTGAATCACGGGGTCTCATCAAATGTAACACACGTTCAATCATATCAGGATCAAATATCGCACACAGAAGTTTTTAGCAACTTTCTCCTGATTTGACAAAGTGAATTACAGTTTGTCTGAGATGATGTATCTGGCGCTTCCTCTTTGTTTTGCTCCTTTCCCTCCCCGGCCTCTTACCTCTCCTTCCCTGGTCTCGCTCCCTTTATTAGCTTTGATGTTGGAACGTTCAGGGCCCTCACCGCCGTGTTAGTATTCTCTTTGTGGTTATTGTCAAATTGAGGTTGGAGAGACGACTGCAATTTTGAAAATGTATAAACTGGAAACGGAGAATTGCCATTGTCTCCTCGGCTCTTCTCTCACTTCAACTTCAAAGTGTCCATATTCATATTTACACAGATTTACACATCAGATCTGATGCGACATCGGCTAAGTACATATATATAAAAAAGGTGTTACAGCTTACGTGTAGGTGACGTCATAGCTATTATATTGTTGTGTGACAGAATATAAACACACCACAGCCACAGGAAGACAATTAAGGAATAAGGCAGACTCTTAAGTTCTTAACACGGAGGTTGAGTGGGCTGATCCGAGTTAAAGTAGCAGTGTGATTGAATGGAAGAACACTTAATTAGTTCAGCTGATTTGACAGGGTGCAAACAGCCTCGGCATCGCCTGGCAGTCCGTCGAGCATCCAGCTGAAAGATTCCGACGTTTGATTAGCCGGTCGTCGTTTGGGGAATGTGCTGTCGGTGACATCATGTCCTGTCAGAGCTCACGTCACGCCACCATCATATTTACAATCATCTTTTGTAATGTTTTCCATTTGTCTTCATATATCACCATCCTCCGTTACTGTAGCTCATCTTATTATCTTCGATCAGCTTTCATCTTATTCAAGAAAATCTAATTCAATTTAAATCGCAAGGTTTCAATTAATCTTCCAATGGAGCACATCTATTGATTTATGTGTCCTGCAGCTCCCGGGTGGCACGCGTCCATGTAGAGACAATGATTAACACCTGAAGTCAGTCACGGCTGTCAATGTCTGTTTGTGACCGGGCAACACGTTCGCATTCCTGCACATCAAATAACGAAGCTCCCGGCACAACAGTAAGAGACTCCTCTGCCCTCCCACTTGCCTTATGCATTGACCCACAAGGCGCCCGTTGGCGGTGGCGCCTGGGTGAGATGCAGCAGTTCAATCAGTGTTCATAGGAACAAAAGAGAATGAGAGAATATGAAGAATATTAACTTTTATTGTGAAAAGAAACGTTGGACTTCGGCACCAGGTTGGAAGTAGATCAGCAGGGGAAGCAATGAGACGTATTAAGTGTTTCCTATAGGAAGCAGACTTCCCCCCCCGGAGCCTAAACACTGGTGTTGGTGATGAGGTTGGAGCTTGACGTCATGGAAGAGCAACTTCTTAGGCTTCTGGAAGGAGACTGGAGACGGCCGTTATCTGCGGTTGAAGTGTTGGAGGGTTTGAGGTGGGGGGTGAAATGACCGCTGAAGGACAGCAGAGACAAATGACTTGAAACTTTGACAGCTTACAATGTGATGTGCTAACATCAGTTACCCTGACTGACCTTTTGCCAAGCTGCATTTCAGAAAACACAACAAACACGGTGAGAAGCAGGTGATCGCTTCCCATTTGCGACCATGAGGTTCTTATTCCCCACAACTGTGAGCGCAAGTGGATATTCTGGCACGAGCCTTCACTTTAGATTAGAATGCCTCAACACTCTAAAAGGTGGTCTTCACTAAAACATTTAATGGTTCTATTTAAACACTATAGTTGAGGTCTAGTTAGGTTTAGTCACAAAAGATGATATCTCACCAATGTTCACTGCTTCCATCTCCCCTGTTCGTAAGTTTCAGCTCTACTTTTCTCTGCAGGATCTCCTCAGCTCCTCGTTTGTGTCATTACACCACTGTTCATCTTCTCTTTTCTCTTCATCCGGCACCTCTCGCCGGCCGAGTGCTACTGAATAGTAAAAGAGTCGGATTGTCTCCGGCCTCGACCGGATCTGTGTCATGTCTCTTAGGCCTCGCTGACCTTCACACGGTTCTGAAGGAGGAAGACCGGAAACTCCCAGATGCACACATGTTATGATACACGGAACATGGTAGGCCTTGATAAATAACTTAAAACATGCGCTGGCAGAGAACCTCCTCACAAACACACGTGTGCATGACCCGCCGGTCAAGACGAGAGACAATTCACCGACACATTAGAGGCTCTGATTGCACATGCCGAATCGAATACCGTCGTCCTGATCAGACTCAAAGATCCTTTCACAACCCAAAGAGCTCTGAAAGATTTATCACGCTGGCAATTAATCACAGTACTTACAAAGGTCAGCTAAAGGAAGTTTTTTTTCTACTTTCTCCATTTTGGTGATTGAGTTTAAGACTTGAACACATACTGAAATGCAGATTAAATATTTATGTAACTTACTACCCGATCAAATAAACAGATGATAATAACTAATAACAGCTGAAGATCTGGAACTCGCACAGCCTCAGTTTGATGGTAACGCACAACTCCAAATCACTACATCGCATTCAACGCATCTCTTAAGTGTAATTGTCTTTTTTAGAAACCCTGCCAACTTGCATTTACTGTTGTATCCTCATGTCAAAAGTCGAAACAAGAGGTTTGAAGTCATAGAGCTTTAATAACACCCGGTTGCTTCTATAACACTGACTTTGTTGCAGCCTCATCTACAGGTTAACCCAAGTTTCATGAACGATTGATGAGTCGACAGGAACAGATCATCTTCTGTAGGGTTATTTATTAAACTCAATGCAAGACAATGCTGAAGTATCGACATCGGTACAATAGACCTGCGTTCCCATGCAAACGTCCAAGATGAAGCAGCTCAGTTACGTGGAAAGTGCATTGTCACCGTTGCCTGGAAACAGACACCTTCGGAATCTGTCAAGACATTGAGATTCAAGGTCCTTTTAAGTCCTTTCTTTAAAATCCGGCTTGGGGAGAAACCTGCCATGACTCGTTTGCATGACCATGTATGTAACCTGTATATAAAACTGTGTTCTGAACAGCATGTAGAATGTGCAAACATAAATTAACCATAAATTATATTCTTCAGCTGCCCGTACAACTGCCGACCCCCAACGAAGCAGCACGCCGGCGCTGGAGGCGACGCAAGCGGTGTGAGAGGAGGCGAAAAAGGGGCAAGCGGGGAGGCGTCCGTGCGAGGCTTGCAGCTCGTCCAAACAAGCCGGCAATACCATCCATCCTGCTCGCCAACGTACGCTCTTTGGACAATAAACGGGACCATATACAACTGCTGAGATCGTCACATCAGCCCGCAAGAGAGTGCTGTGTTTTTGT
>CAAKHC010004143.1:0-10264 GCA_901007825.1 Macroramphosus scolopax | reverse complement strand
AAAAAACACCACCCAATCAAACAGTGTGTGTGTGTGTGTGTGTGTGTGTGTGATCCAAAACGTGGAGCAAAAATAAAATAAGAAGAAAGGCCTGGTTTCTCAGATAGAAGACACCGGAGCCAGCTTGTCAGAAGAGATGCTACACTACCTCCTTCAGAGCAACACAAAGAGCAAGAGAGAAAAATAGTAAGGCCAGCACTCAGCTATTTTTCAATCTTGTGCCATGTTGGATATCACTCGGAGTAAAGGCACGTGCATCGCGATGAACAGATCAACAAATTGCTTTTAAGCGGCTGTTTTCCAGAGGAGGTCGGGAGGAAAATATCATACTTTCATGTTGTTTATTTTTCCCTTCCTGGTTTGCATATCTTTAGCCTCCAGCCAAGTGTGGTTAATTAGGTAAACAGGTAATTCCCAGCATGAGCCAAATGCTATGTGTGCCTTTATGACACACGTGTAACAGAAGATAGAGCGCTTGAGTCGCTGGTTGCAACGGCAAAAACAGCAGATACAGAGTAATTAAATCGGAATGTGCATAGCGACAGACATATAAAGTCAAGTTAAACATAAAGCAGCATTTTAGAGGTGGAAAATTACAGTAAGTGACCCCACGTCAGCTGGAAAATAAAATCCAAAGGACAGCTGACGTGGAAAAGGAGGAGCAGAATATATTATAAACACAGGGAGTGATGGCAGGACGGAAAGTGAGAGAAATATGATATTCCCTCTCTGTGTGTCAGGCTCACTTGTGTGTGACATGTCCATGTCAGTGGGGAGTTCCTGCCTCCCCCGTCTATCTTTTCTTCTCTTCCCATCGTAATACCCACTTCTTCACCGTCCTTTGCCGTTGCTCCACTTCTCCTTCCTGCACTGACTTATAGCTGCTCAACCTTGTCCTAGCTCCTTTTTTTTTTCTTCAACGCCACCCCCCTCATCCCCCCTTTAGACACACAGACACACCTACCCATATCCACTTATCCTTTCTGTACTCGAAATAGATCCGCTTTCTTTTATTTGCCTGTTTCAGTGTATTTATGTGCCATTGTGGTCCGGACTGGCTCAGAGTGTTTATCCCAACAGGTGGTGGACCGTCTCTGTTTTAGTGACAAAGTATGTTCACTTCAAAGGCCAACGTGAGCTTTCAATTGTCACAGGTACATTTACGTAAGCTGCATTCAAACAGTGATGGAGAACTCATTTTGACTTGGTACAAACTGATCAGCCACAACATTGAAGTGACTGACAGGTTCTATACAATGCAGCAGCCCGACAGCCGTCACTGCTTCAAGATTATGATTAATATGCTTGCAGGAGGTTTGAATGTATTTTAATAGCCGTGTTGGAGGCTGTAATTTTGACATTGTTTAACAGTACTGGTTATAATAAAACTGTGGTTTTAATTTTGTAGCTGATCTGGTGTCAATAGGAGTTGACAGGCAGCTCGAGTCACAGAGACCACAGTGCTCTGCTGCCAGGAAGAAGGTTAACGATGAGGTGGTCAACTAGGTGGCCGCACTTCAGGACACGTGTATCATAGGGATCATAGATATACATTCATATAGAACATGACACATACAAAAAAATGTAAGACCCGAATAAAAAAAAGATACTTAACATAGACATGGCCTTACAAGTGCCGTACTAGAGAATATATGCAAGAGAAGCATTGCACACATTTGGAGAAGAAGGCCGCCCCAGCTGAATGATCATAGTGAAGGTACAAGGAAGCAGAATGGAGATTTGAATGGAGAGTTTCCTGTTGAGGGACAGTAGTTAAAAAAATGTATAAAGGCCTCTGATTCATCCCCTTCATGCATGACCCAGAGCACTCAGGAATACGAAGGTGACCTCGGTGTCCACACAGCAAAGGAAAGGTGAATCAATACATTTGATATCTGCAAATACAGTACGTGTACTAGTGGGTACTCTCTGAAAAGGAACTGGAACCAAGGACCACTCCAGCCAGGACGCACCTCTAGACCCCCTCCTTCAATTCAATGTCAAATACATACCTGTAAGGTTCTGTGAATGGATACCTCACGGTTATGACGCTATCGCAGTGATTGGTCAGTTAACAGGTAACAGAAATATCAAATCAGTGTCACAGATCTGCCCAGAAATAAGTACAACTTACCTTCATCACATCTTCACAAAGTCCTTCGTCCAGCAGATGTTGGCTCTCGAGGTCAACAGTGACAAGATTTCAACGTGTCTTTACGCGACATAAAACCTGTTAATCTTCTGGATATATGCATGTGTTTTATTTCAGTGGAGCTCTCAGGTTTCATCCGGCCTCACAACTCTCACAAATAGGATACAGAATTTGGCTGTTCATTCTGTCACAGGTGCAACATAAGACAACCTGAAATAATTCATCTAATATTGTTAAAGTAGCCAGTAAAATCCTGGGATCCTAGCGAGACCTGAACACTCGGAAGAACTCTTGCTTCTACTTTCTGGATGAAGATACTTGTTCCGCAGGGGTGATAAAGCAGCAGGTTTAAATTTCCCTTTCATCCATGTGGAATAAATTAACTCTCTTTTTTGGCAGTTGGTGGTAGCTGTCATGTCTCACGTCCGTTCTGCGATGGTTTGTTGTGTTTCCGCCCCTCGAGGGACCATAAAGATCTGAACTGAACAAAAGGGTCCACGGTAAAAGAAGTGAAGAAGAAACATTTTACAGCAACAATGTAGAATTCAAGGATGATGTGATTAACTCAATTGCCTGGAAAGCTGTTGACTCTGGCTGACGACATCCCAGGATGCAGCAGTATTTCTACACAAAGAGGGAGCCGCTCTATGGCTGTACTTGTACATAAATTACTACAACTCTGTGTACTTCAGGAGATAAGAAACAATCATGTCAGAATTTTTTAATTCCAGTTTTGCCACAATAACAACCGCTGCAAAAAGAAAAGAGCTTATCAAACACTGACCTGACTGCGCGGTGTTGCAACGGTATCGCTGGGCGCCGTCAATCACCACTAACTGGCTGACTTGACAGTTACATCATAAATCGTGGGGGCAAGTCTTCCCGAAGAGTCACTCATTATCTGCCCGTACAAACAGCTCCCCTGTCTGCGGTGGAGGACGACTGATAGTGGACATGAGAAATTTGTTTTTCAAGGTTAGATACACATTGTGAGTTGGATGTGTGCCCTCCCATCAAAGAGCGGGAGATAGAGAGGTTAGTGACCACGAAGTGGGGAATGAGGAAGAGGTGTTTGATATAGTGCGGCACTTTAGATGTATGGATTTATTGTGTAATCAATAGTATTAATAGTATCAATTGTACAAGTACTTTGTGTGCATGAACATACTCAGACTTTATCAGAAAGTTCATGATGACCTCATTGTTCTATGGAACATACAGATATGAGCCACGTCACCGTAAACATGAACATTTATTTCAGTTTTCATGTATTTTTCTTTTCACCTGTGTAGTCCTTGAGCTTCCTGTTCCGTCCCTGACAAGTGAAACGGGGAAAAAAGTGAAGAGAATACACGTTCACAATAGCTCCTCTTTTGTCTGAAAACATAGAAGAGAAAGCAATTGAATCATTACGATGTGTAGATTTCCAAATGTTCTGCGTGTCTTGTAACTTGTGTTTGTGACGTGAGACACCCAACATATAGAGAATTATTTAACTTTCTAACTTTGGATAATACTGGGTCACATAATAGAAATACAGTGCGTCACATTCATCTCCAGGCTAGAAAGCAGGTAAAGAAAGGGCACAAAGAAATCATCTGCGTCAAGCAGACCTTGAATGTTTAATTTAAGAGGCATTATTGTGGTTTTACCTTTGGTCTCCATGGCAACAGGTATGATTAGTGTTTGCTAAAAACATGGGCCGTTGTGAATGTGGCAGGTATGACTCATCTCATGGGGAACAGCGTGTGGGGGAAGACAACATGACAACACAACTTCAAACACAAAGTAACACAGTTAAACTACATTTAGGAAACGACAAAGTCAGTTTACTCCAAAAGAACAGTGTGTGCTTTCCCACGCTGCAGAGCAATCTAATAATGTCTCCTAAAACATGTTCTGAAGTCACAAAATATCATAAACGTTATACTGCATTGTATTATAGATGCCTGTATTTGCCCTCTGGCTGCCAACAGGATGGTAAAATTAATGAAAAAAGCAATGGCAGGGAAGTTAAGGCAAGAAGCACATTTGATAGTTTTTATGTATAATAGTAATCCAATTTGCCTGCCACTTTGACTGATTGCAATCAGCAAGGGTCCCTCGCCTCTGTATTGGGTCTGAGGCAATTGCTGCTAGAATGTAATTGACCACCATTGTGTTTTGCACCCATGCGGCAGTCCACTTTACTGCTTATTGCAGAGCTGACTGACTGCGTGCATGTGTGTGTGTCATCCCCCTCTTTCACTCAGTCCCTCTTGTCCTGCTTTGTGCGACTCAGTCGTGCCCTGCTGCCAGACAGCTTTCTTTGTAGAACAACAAAGTCTGCAGTAAATGCTGTCTAAACTCCTTTCAGACCACTCTGATCAATACTAACGGCGATGAGAAAAGCTGGCTAACAGTTGTGAAACAAAAAACGTAACTTGTTCTGTCTGGAAAACTTCTGGGCAACAATTATAATAGAAGAGAGAGTAATAGTTGATACTCAGAGAGATAAACAGAGTAATACACTTTGCCTTATCCTGTTTTTGCTCTCTTCGCCATCTCAATTAAAGGAATTAAAGGAAAGTTATAGCTCCCAGGAAGACAGAGTCCCTCAGTAGACACACACTACATTCACCATCATCACTTATACTTCAGGCTACTTAACATTTTATAGCAAAACAACATGCCCTTAAAATGTTATTATATCAAAGGTTACTTGCAATATTATATTAGTGAATGACATCTATTCATTGCTATGGTGGCAAATAACTGTCACAATTACAACAAATGTCATTCAATGTAGCCATCACAAGTAAAATGTCAATGATATCCTCCAGGTTTTTTTTCTTTCTCCGGGGAAATTAACGCCGGCTCCTATAAATCCAGACATTGTAATTGGACAATGATGCTACTCACTGCCATAAATCCTGAGGTTCTAAGTCTATTTCCTGTAAGGAGAGGGGGACACTTCCTGCTAGAGCGACAGATGAGGTCAAAAGTCGCAGAGGGAGGTCAGCAGTCTGTTTCACATCAACACCCATCAGCTTTGTTTCTCTCTCAGCATTTACTCTTTTTCCTGTTTCCGCATCAGTTGATCTCAGATGAAGCATCTTCTGTCCCCGCCGCCAGTCCTCACTCTTTACTTCCTCACTCCGTGACTCGTCGCTCATCTCACACTGACATGCTCTCCCCTCTGTTCCCCGAGGCTAACACACCAGAACAGACCTCACTGCGTCACCCGTTCAGCCTCCGAAATTAAATTACCATGGACAAAACAGAGTAATAAAATGTAATGGGTTGTTATATGAGGTACACACTCGACAGCAGAACAAGCCCTACAGCACTCGGAGCCACAATATACTGTTTGTTACTTACTTCAAGCTATGATTAAATGTCTTTGGCCACAATACAGTGTTAAGGCTGTTGTGAGCAATTCTGATATTGACTGTGTTTTGTTCTGCAAAAGGAACCCCGATGCTCCTTTGTATAAGTGACAGTGTGTGTGTGTGTGTGTGTGTGTGTGTGTGTGTGTGTGTGTGTGTGTGTGTGTACAATAGTAAGTTAAAAAAGTATATCGATGTTTCTTTGTCTGTGGGTAGGAAGAATCGTCTGTGTCAATGCATGTGTGTGTGTGGTGTGTGTGTGTGTGTCAGTGTGTATGCAAATGAAGTGTTTTAATGAGAAATGGGAATTCTTAGGTCTTAGGAATGAACAGACCCTCCTTTGTTTCCAACTAATCGCTATCTGCTGTGTTCAGGTGTGCACTCATCTTATCTCGGCGGCCCTTTGACCTCTGACCTCTGAACCAGCGGTTGTCAGAGCTTCATGACAGCTACAGATGTTTTTAACAGTTGTGAGATGATTGTGGGATGTTTGGAGAGTTTTCACTTACTGAGGGTGTCCTTACTCGAATCAAGAGTCCAGAGAGTGTCACATACCGGGTGTGAAGCCGTGCGCTGTATCCGAGTAAATGTTTCATTATGCGTAAGGCTATCAGTTTGTGCTGGCGGGTAAATATCTGAACCGAGATAATAAAGCAAATGATTGGAATGTTGACGCATTGATTTAAATTAATGTTATTTGTCAACAGGTTTCAGTTAATATTATTAGGTTAGTTAAAAGCAGAAAAAAAAATGTGTCAAAATAAGTTAGATGAACTTAACATTGTTGCTTTTTACTAACCTAATACAATTGCATGGAACCTGTTAACAAAATAAAACTGAGAAAAAGTTACTGTTCAAATTATTTTTTGTGTATTTTTAAGTGCCTTTTATGAATGCACTCCTTTTGGACACATTAACATGCATGCAGGTAGGCATCTAAACAATGGAGCACATGCATCCCCATTTTTCAATAAGGGGAGCAAAGTTGTGTTTTTTCCACCCCGCTTTTGTTCTTTTTAAAAATAGACGTAACATCATATAGTCCTCGCAATCAGATGATTATATTTAGAGAGGCCAATATTCTGACGTTAACAAGCCATTTAGAAAATCAAACATTTTCGGACCCCCTTTGAGTTTGTTCGGTCAAACCAGTGGCCAATCATTTCCCACAGCCACTTTGGCTGGTAATCACAGTCTGGCTCTTTACAAAGCTGAGAAACATGCAATTTACTTTGACCATGGACTGATAACAGCACTCAGGGGAAAATAACATATGTTGGAGGAACCTGCGTGGCCCACTAAGTCAACACGAACTGTAAATATAAGTAGCATTACTGCCGAAAATGCAGAGTCAATTTGCGAGTCCTCGCTAACTTTTGTTGCCCGTTAGCTTGCTGATCAGACAGGATTCAGGTGTGGAAGTGGAACAAGTGCATCAGATATTAATACAAGGCTTTTACTTTTAATTTCCTCTGTTCAATTAGCATATTCATGACAAATATTTGATATTTCAGTATGAAGCCTGGCTCTGATTGGCTCTGTCACTGTTACAAACTCAACAAACTCAATATTGTTCCAATTCAAAAGCCCTCCAGTGTTTCAGTGGATGGAAACCCTTTTTTTTTTGTTAATAAGCCTTTCGTTGTGAATTTGCAGTAATGTGTTGTGTAAAACTACACACAATGAGGCCATTTCATTCATACAAAAAGTTTGTATTTTTTTTTAATGACCTTGTGAGGATTGAGAACAGCAACCTTCAAATTCAAAATTGTTGAACCAAGTTTAATTGTCACATTATTGCGATGTAAGGCTATTTCTTTTATGCATTGCTTGTCCTTGCTTTACCTTGAGTACGGCCTTGTAGCCTGCAACCTCCTGCCATTTAAGGCTGCATAAGGATTTTATGAATGTAATTTTTAATATGAAGCAGCTTTTCTTCTAATAATCATTACCCATCCTCATCCACCCAGCTGTGTACTGTTCTTAATTGATTTTTTTGGTTGTCATAGCTGCATGTAATCTAGAGCGGCTCTTCATTGACTTAATGTATTGTAACTAATGTTACAACCTAACGATACTGTATCTTTCCAAGCTTGCTCCCCCATTTTATTCCATAACCAGGCACCAAAGAATAAACATGTGTACGTAGGTCACCCTTAAGGACATTACGGTAACCTACACAAATGACTGTGTATTCATACACTTGTCTATATAGTGCTATGCTAGTGGATGCAGATACTAGTGTCCTTGATTTCCTTTGCATTATTTACTGCACATCAGCTACTTCGCTAAACTAAAATTACTTGCTGCCGGCCTGCTGCTAGCTACCGCTAATTGAATAGCTTTGAAATATTAAATAGCTATGAAATACCCACAATGTGGTGATATTTTACAAGCTGTGAGCCAAACTTATAAGCAAAAACCAACCAACGAAAAGGAAGCAGAGGAAGAGGAGGCTTTGTTCTGTGAGATATCGAGCTTCGGGAGACAAAGGGCTTGTGAAAGGCTGACTATAGACGGCTGTGGGGTTGAGTTGTTTTCTGTGTTGTCAGTGTTCCGGACTGAAAATAAAAACAACTTTCATTTTAAAAATATTGGATTAGTGACTTCAAATTAATTTATTTTGTCAACAGGTTCCACAAAATTTCATCAGGTTAGTTGAAAGCAGGAATTTAAGTTAATTGAGTTAGATGAACTAAGAATTATTGATTGTAACTAACATAATACAATTTCATGCTTCAAAAATGCAATGTTGTCTTAAATGTTTAAGGTTTGAATTTATTCACTGTTTAATATCAATATATAGTTTTTTTTATATATATAATTGATCTCTTCTTTGAATTGTATTATCTCAATGAAATGTACTCGATCAAAATGAAGCAAAGCTGGACTGAAGTGTTCCGTTTATCTCTCTCCGCTCCTTTAAGGACATGAGATGGCACAGATGCAAAAAGCCAAAACGTTTCTGTCTGAGATGTCAAACCAGAGGAAAAAATAAACCTGCCCAATTGACACTCGTATCTTGGCCACTATTTTTTCATTGTTCCGCTCCTCTATTGAGCACATAAAGGGGGGCAGAAAATAATATTGCCTGTCACAGCGCTTGATGTAGAATAGAGCAGCTTTTAGGGCTTAGACACATCGTCTTTTTGTTGTGAGAGATTGCAAACGCATGCAGGCAAACAATTCCACGAGCCATATGTGTCACACTGCCACCAACAATTTACTCTAATCCAAGTTAACACCAACCACTGACACAACTTAGATCCTAATGTTTATAATCGGGCAGCAAACTCTCCATATCTTAGAAGCAGCTTTCAGAGCCGTGTGATGTGACAGTGAAGGCATCTATTTTCTGAATGCAACTTAATTCGTTTAAATCACTCTTGAGTGTGTTATTCTTTTTTCTCATACTCCCACTATTGACTCATCATTGTTGGTAGGTTTATTTATTTCCCACCTAGTTCTGGCAACCTGTAGTGAGCTGACACAAGCTCCCATTCTGTTGTGCTATCCAAAGACATTAACTAATCCCTCAGAGTGATCATTGTCCAGCCGTCCACATGTCAGTGACGAGTTCAGCATAACTCCTATTAAAAAACACCGAAGCAATATGTTTAGTAATGCTGTAACAGGGAGTGTGTGTCATGTGTTTGTGTGGCCTTCCGGTGCTGAAAATTGGGAGAGCTGGTGACATCTGACTTAAAATGTGTCTTTAGGCTGTGGAGGTGTTGTAGGAGCACACACACACACACACACACACGTACACACACATTCAGACAGGCTGAGTCACTGGTCGGTTCCTGTGGAGTGCTGATAACAGCACTGGGGGTATCTGGATCAGAGAGCAAGTGTGTGTGTGCGTGTGCGTGTGTGTGTGTGTGTGTGTGTCATTCTTCATATGTGCAGAAGCAGTTAAGAGCAAAGGATACAGTGAACAACACGAAACTAAAGACGAGGTGGAGGCTCTTTATTCTTCTTGCACAAGTTACAACATGTGAGGAGACGAATTGTTACAGGTTGAATATAAATGTCATTTTTAATAATCAATGAATCAGAAGCTTCAAACACTCGGAGTACGAAACTCCACCAGATCCCATGCAAAGAAAAGAAGAGCTGAAGGTTGTTATGTTGCTGGAATCTGCCCCGAAATGAAAAGAATCCTCCAACCTCCATCCAATCCTGCTGACCAACTCAATCAAACACATGTGAACCACTAAAGACACCAGAGAACAACATCATGTGAACACTGTTTGTCTGATATCTTGGTTTAACAAGTGATGTTTAGCTGAGTTTAAACTCAGCTGATGAATTCTGACCCATCCAGAGTCCAGCATACAGAGGCTGAGTGAAGGTGGTCTGGACTCTGTGGAGGAGAGTCGTGGTTCCAGAGACGCTGTAGAAGGACAGAACACCTGCACGGTGGTCCAGGTACACTCCGACTCTGGAGGACGGAGGACCTGAGAGAGGTGATCGGACGTTGTTGTACCAAAATACACAACTTCCTTCACAACAATATAAACACCAAGATTTGTCATTGCGTCCAAACATACATTCAGTGGCGCTTCCTGCTTTGCTGATATTCTTGTATGTGACAGCTACACTAACTCCTCCCCATCCCCCTCCCTCTCTCCTCTCCACCTCCCAGTAACAACGTCCAGTCAGACTCTCTCTACTCAGGACCTGACTGTCATCAATGAATCTGTCTGGGTGATCAGAATAAGCCTGTTGTTGTGTCATACGT
>CAAKHC010004142.1:0-25338 GCA_901007825.1 Macroramphosus scolopax | reverse complement strand
ATAAAACGAATCGGTTTCGGTTTCGATTCGTCCGCGTTTGAAGGACTGAAAAACAATGGAGAAAAATAGGACAAAGGCAAAGTTTACAAATGGTCGAGAGAATCACTTTACAAACAGTATATAGTCGGTGCACTCACCTCTGGTTTTATGTAAATATCTTTTGTCTTTCATACCAGTAACTGACTGTATGACGATTATGAACTGTGAGGTTATACTTTGTTATATTTTGTCTGTTTCTTATATGTTCATCATGATTTGAATGTGTGAGGGATCTCATTTTAAACAAGCCTTTGTGCTTTTATGAGCGATCCAGTTTAGAGGACCATTGAATTGTGAACTGTACTTGTACTGCTTCCATGTCCTTCTAAATAAAGCATTCAATCAATCAATCAATCAATGGGTGACTTGTGTTTTCTTGTTCCTCTCTTCTTTTTATTAGGAACTCTCTATCTTTTACCTGGGCAAGGGCAGGCTTGTCCTGTATTGCAACTGGTGTGGCCATTTCTCCCGTTTCTGTGGGTTTCCTGGTAGTAGGTGTGGTAGCAGGAGTCGGCCTACTGGTCTATTCAAGTAAGTGTTTAAACAATCTTTCGAAATTAAACTTCCCTTTACTGATTTATACGATTTATACTTTATACTGATATATACTTTTCAGAAAGCAAATCCAACAAATATAAGAAGGGATGACGTGTCCATTCATCTCCAATTCACGACAATCATAACTATGTAATATAGTAAAAAGCTGCAGAGGGATGTGCGGTTTATGCTTACTTGATTTCCAACTGACAATCTGAGAAGGCCTCTGTGTTGAAGACACATCCCAACCTCAACAGCAGTTACATGCAAACTGAACATCAGACACCTTTTAATTCAGTTCTTACATGAATGATATGTTATAATTCCCTCCAATGATGTTGTGACACAGACCCTGTCATTGATCTTCCCTGGAATCGATATACTGAACTTCTTCTGAGTAATTCTTCATTTATTCACACAGCTGTGAACCAATGTTCAGTTTCTTACAAGACACTGTATAACTACACCTGGCTGACGCAGTTTTTATTGTCATGCTTGTGACATTTATGAAGCTGAATAAAACAATGGTGAGCCTTGTATTGGATCAATTGATCTTCCTCTTTTTCCAGTGACATCACAGAGCGATTGCATCGAAAGACATTGATGATGTAATTGTTTAAAAACTTATATCATCTTTAATTATTCCTTTCGGTATGAAAGTGAAACAGAAAGATGTTTGAATGTTTTAACTGCTGCAGGCATTCGGAAGGCGTGAGAATTCAAGGCACTTTTTTGTGCACCAAAACCTTCACGGAATTGTAAACCAGTTGGACTAGAAAAGACAATAAACAGGAGTTGGTTTCTTATAAAAACAACTTTAATGAGTCAAGTTCAATCTGAAGATTTCTCAACTCTGACGACGGAACACAAATATTTCACAGATCTGAAACAGATTGAGCCGTTGACCAAATACATAACAACTGTGTTTATGTGCTTGTTTGGCATTCAGTCTCTAAATGTAACTACCGGAAAAGTTACACACTTCAATTTGACGTTCCCGAGCATCTATGTCAGGATTATTTTTTTTGGGTGTGTCCCGGTTTATGGAGGACTGGTGATCGAGTCCGGTTGTGTGATCAGATTCAGCTGTGGCTTGACGCTGGAGGACCAGGCTGAACTGGTGCTATCCCATCAGGCTGCGAGGACGGGTCTGAGACAGTGTTAGATGAGAGTCAGATCACGGTCACATTACAAGCAGTTATAACCTACGACAGCAGTCAGGAATACTCACACATGCCATTGGGAGCTCCAGGGTGTCGAGGGGCCATCGTCTGGGTATTTCCTCCACCGGGAATCAGCCGGTTGGGCATTGACTGACCTAAAGAAGGCGCAGGGTTAAATTGAATGTTCTTAAATGTAGAAATAAACAATAAGTAAAAAACTGACAGTGTCACTGAATGTTCTTTGCCATTGTGAATGTGTGTGTTTGGTTTTGCTTAGAGGGTTAAACTCTGAGTATATTTATGTACTATAGGAGATGTTTGATTTTCAGAGTGTGTGTGTGTGCCAGACCTGAAGGCTGCATTGTGTATCCCGGCTGCCCTGGCTGCTCCCTCTGCTGACGAACCTTCATCTCTGCCTGCTTGAGCTGCTCAGAGTGGAAAGTCTGTCTCTCTGACAGAAGCTGCTGCCGCTGCTGCTCCAGCTGCAAGAAACAAACAGGAATAACGATGAGCAGGACATGTTATTGATGCTTCTGGGTATAAACCCAGCAGGAAAATAATTAAAAGCGTCAGAAACTGACTGGTACAGATGAACTTAAATGAGCAAGCAGAGTCGTTTCACTCACAGCTTCTTTCTCGCGATCCATGATGGTCTCCAGCTCTTCAAAGTGTCTCAGCTTGATCTCCAGCTTCTTCATCTGGGTCTCCACCAGCAGAGCCACCAGGGACTTAATCTTTCTCTCCTCTACGGCTGCCAAGTGCTGGGAATTGAGGAGAAAAGGGAGAACATTAGAAGGCACTATGGTATGGTATGGAACTGGGTAGTAAGTGCTCACTGTCACTGCTGCTTTATTTTAACCTGTCAATCAGATGCGTCAAGACTCGTCCCCCACGTAACCAACAGAAATGGAGGCAAAGCTTATTCAGGCCAAATTGGAAACTATCATAATAGAGAAAAAATGGCAATTTGTCTGAGCAGAATTGGGCTAACTTCATCATAATGATGTCTTTACAGAATGCATAATGTACCAATGTACATCCTGCACCAGCTGACAGACTGGCTGGTAACAGCAGGGGAATCACCATTAGTAACCTCATCCATTGAAATGATCAGGGCAATCATCCCTTGTTGCTTCTGGCAATAAAACAATGTCACACAAATACATAAAAACAACCAACAGATAAGATAAAAAAATGCAAAAGGAAATGTTGGTCTATCACTGACAATTGTGTCAAGATGACATCATAGAGACGCCCCAGAAATAAACCTCAAGCGCAGTGCTTTTTTCAAGCTCTTCCTCCCAGCAGCCCGGCCAGTGATTTTCAGCTGGAAAAAACACCACGTGGATGCGGGGCCTTAGCCAGAACAGCTTCAATGCTTCTTGGCATCGATTTTAAATGTGTCTGGAGCTCTACTGGAGGAAGATTCCCATTCTTGCAAAACATTGGGAATATATATGGGTTGAGCTCTAGTGACTGTGAAGGCGAATGGATATGATTCACATCAGTTTCATATCCATCAAATCATTCAATGACCTCCGTTCTGTTCAGGAGCTTCTGCATTCGCTATTTTTCTACACTCATTTATTCCAGTTTGATCCTCTGATTTCTCACTCGTCTTCAGCTATATCAACATAAATGACAAATATTTCTGTTGAGGATAATGGATGCTTTTTTGGCAAATTATTATAGCTGTGTAATGAAATCTTACTGTACACCAAGACCAAGAATCAGTGCAATACTGTATGTTTCCACTGTTTGGTTAAATAATGATCAAGTATTTATAGCAACAGAGACTTGCTGGAGATCTAACATGCCTTCTGGTGGTCAAGTCAGTCTCTAAGGACAGGCACTGAGCCTTTAAAATCAAGTGGGGAAGGAAGTTAGATAACCGCAGATGGCATTGAATTTGTTCGATTTTCAAATTAACACGTCCAGCTGACCGACTCACGATCGTGCAGTACATCACATCACTACATCAACGTAACATCAACTAGTATGTCACTAGAAATCAACCGATCAGAGGACGTTGACCATTTACAAAGAGGTTTATCATATAAAAGCTGATTAAACACATAGTAACTGGATTTAACTGTATCAATTTTGTCTGTTGAGCCTGAAGCCTTCCGATTACCAGACGTCCAGTCTACCTCCTAAACCATACTGCCCCACTGTAATAGACAGCATCTCTTACTTGAATTTGTTACCTGATCTCCAGTTCTAAACTACCAGTTATAGTGTATATTTTCAGTATAGTTTATATCATTCACGAGTACAAAGCCAGGTGTTAAAGTAATCTCCTGCATGGACACTTCTGACACTGTGGAAAATGCCTGTTTTCAAAATGACAACGTCTTCACATTAACTTCCTGTTATTGGTCAGTTTTTAAATGACAGGTTGGGCTTTTACCTTGGACTTCGTGGCAGCTGAGGCCAGCGCAGCTGCTGCTGCCGTGGCAACGCTGCCCTCTATTAGATCGAGCTCCATCACTGCCCTCCCCTCGTCCCCTTCTCCCTCCTGCTGCTGCACACCCTCATCCTCATTTCCCCTTCCTGGAACAAAGAGACAAGTTCTTTTTTATTACAGACAGACATGCACATAAACAATTAAAAACAAAACATAAGATACAGCACATACCGTCGCTCTCCTCTGCAAGAATATTTTCCATGTTCTCTCCTTTGACGCTTTCTCCATCCAATGTTGACCCTATGGTTTCCACATTGAGCCCATCAGCCCTTACAGGGACCTGAAATAGATCCAAACACACAGACAAGGTAAGCAACAAATATCATCAGCAGGTAGAATAACACTTTACAACTCTTAATGGAGTCACCTGATGGGAGCTGGAGTTTGTCTCCATTTTCGATGCATCCATTAAGTCTGAAGGACAGGAAGCAACACATGTAATATAGATCAAATACAGATATACATTGTGTGTGAATTTGTGTGGTCTCCAGTCTCACCTATCTTTTCAGGCTGGTTGGAAATTTCCAGGATTTTACCGACCGATTCCTCCTGCACCCGAGAAAATTCCTCTGAAGACAAAGACGCACAGTAACCACACACATTCCTTTCTTAAAACATATCATACACGTTCTGTTTAACTCTACATCAGCCCATATTAACTACACATACATTAACACACTCCCAAATTAACTTCTCACCCAGTGCAGCCTTGGCTGCAGCTGACGCCACCCGCGGATCCACCACAGACGCCAGGAAAGCTACAGTGCTCATCACGGGGTTCTCTGATTGGCTGAAAGGCACAGGCTGGTATGCCAGTGGGCCGAGGGAAGCTGAGGAGTCTTCCAGGTAAGGGTCTTCTATCGGCAGACGAAGGAAGTGGAGGATACATTCATCCTGCGTTCTGGAGCCCACATGCTCTGATACTTTGTTCCAGTCATCTCTGTAGACCTCTAGGGCCTGACGGTTGTGGGGAGGTAGGGAAAGAAAAAGTATAACCACAATTAAAGAAAATCAATTTGCAGTAAATCTAATACATTTTTTATAGCACAACCTGTTATATTAATGTTATATCACCTGATGCGTGTCTAGAATCTATTGCAAGACACTGGTGACTAATACATCCGTTCACTTCTATGACAGAAATGTAAAAATACAAGTGATCTTACCTCTAATAACAAGAGAGTCTCTTGCTCTGTCCATTCTCTTCCTGCGCTCGCTCCTTTAGTCTGAGAAAGACGGCATAACAATAACTTTAGAATAATAAAAGTATCTTTTCAAAGGGATCATTTGTAAAGGGTCTGAACAAGCTAGCGCCAGTTCGATTTGTCCCGTAATACTTTGTTTTTTCAAGAAATTACATTGAGTCACTGTAACACGAAGGAGAAGCAGCTGTATCAGAGAGCTACGACTATCCTCACAAAACCTGGAGTTATGGCACAGAACCATCTCTCTTTCCAGCTGTTCAGCCAGCAATAGTGAGTCACTGTAGCCACGCAAGTGAGCAGCTGCCCAGACAAGCCAACCTACGAAGGAAACTAATTTCAGCCGCTTGTATGTTTTTCTTTCAGTCACAACCACAAGCTTGTAGCCATGGCTGAGTGTTGCAACCTATATCTACTGGTAGATTGAGAGTTTCTACCTCAATTCATGCTTAGGAATTCAGCATTTCTTTAGGTCTTACAGAAGCAATGCAAAACTCAACATATAAAGTTAAATGACGCCCCCTACTGGTTTTGAATGTAATGAAACGACATGCTGACTTATCACCTGGACATTTTTACACATTCATCTCATCTACACATCTGCCTTTAACGCCTAACGTCAGATGTTAGTGAAAAGAGGGAATAGTTAAACTAATAAATGAAAATACAATTGAGAAAAACATGGCAACTGATACATAAATACAAAATGAAAAATGCACGGAGGTTTCAAAACAAAGACATTTCTGCACGTTTGTGACATTTTAGTGTGCTGCTGAAACCTTGGGGTGTTTCCTGGTGTAGATTTCTGTGCGCAAACCAAAGTTCTGGCAGTCTATGGGTTTCTCCCTGCTCTTCTCTGGGAAATACAACATGTGCTGTGATGCTGACACCTGCAAGAAAGAGAGGGAATGGAAAGAGAAAATGGGAATGTAACAAACATTTGAGTTTCAAATACATTTTTTCTGAGATGTTGTCATTTGATCTGCATGTGTATGTGTGTGTGTGTTTTACCTGCAGGGGTTTGTGTTGTAGGGGAGCCAGCCCAGACGGTGTGTCAGCCAGTACATTAAAATGAGGGGTTGGTGGGGGTCCCATTGGAAGAGGTCTGCTCTCTGCATCCACCTGGTAGTTAATCAACCCCCACTGCTCCAAAAACGCATGTACCCTGAACAGAAGAAATATTTTGTCTTTGCTGTGCTGCAGCTTAAAACTACCCCCACAGTATGAAACATGTAGACACTATGCATCTGTCCTGTTGTAGTACAAAATAAAGCCTTTTCTGACCGATTTACTCCACTGCATGTTCCTTCCAGACATTAACAGATTTAATTTTTTAACACGTTCACATTTCAAAACACCCACATAGGATTTAGCCACAGCACGCAGTGACACCATACCTCATGACAGCACAGACGTCTCCAGTGAGGTTGCGTCTGCAGGAGGTTGAACTGAGGTATTCCTGGGGGTTGAGCCGGTATGTGTCGATCATGAAATTACGGTAGGCCAGGAAGCTGTAATGTACAGGAACGATCGTGCTGTAAGCTACAGGAACCAGCTAATCAATCTTTGTCGATGTCTGATTGTCAGTGGCACTCACATTTCCGCAGATTTTGACTTGTTCTTCCCATTAAAGAATTCAGGCAGTGCACGCTTCTCTATTGAGTGGATGCTGACAAAAATAGACACAATGGTTCTTAGGGCTTTAGTTTGAAATTGAGGGTGAGGTAAAGCTTTGGATCAAAGTCAGGTATCGTAATAGCGAAGAGAGCAAACAGAGTGTTAGTGAATCAATGTCAAGTGAAGTCAATATTTGCTTACCTATTGTTATTGAACCATGACGTGTAGCTTGGTATTATGATATGATGTGTTTGTTCCGTGATGTTGTCCTCTCCCTCTGATAGGCGCGGTATCTCCCCTCTCCCCTCCTCTTCATCCTAATGTTGCATTCACACATTCACAGAATAAGTTTAGTTACATTATTTAATTGCTGAAAAAAAAGAAGCAAATCAACACAATAAGTAAATTGATATATTTACCCTTCCTGGGAAATCATCTTCCTGATCATCTGAAAGAGAAACATTAAGGATGAAAAGTCAATATGGACACACAAACCAAGGTCATGCTTTTGTTTGCGTTATGTGCCTTCCTCTGCCTCGGCACCCACTGGTATCGCACCAACTTGTCTCTAATAACTAGGATTCCCCTGTCTTTACTGGTTCATTCAGTATAGAAGCGTTGGTATCTACCAGCGTGAGAGTAATGTCTCTCCATCGATGGATGTGGTTGGCATTAACAATGGCAGCGAGAGCAGTAACGTCCCAGAAGTTACACACGCTCCTGAATAGGTGTAAGATTTACACCCAGTCTTAGTGCAAAGGCGGATGACTTGATGATGCAACCAGCATAACTACTATTTTGCACTACAATGACACTTGATGAACTTGAGACCAAGCTTTAAGCCCTGTTGGTGCGACTGGCCTCTGAATCATGTCTATTCTGAGAACAATTGAACAACACATGATACATTCCTCAGTGAACGACCTTACCCAGGTCAGCCATGGTCCCTCCTTTGACAGGAGTATTCTCACTGTCCTTTTTCAGGTTGACTACAAAGACAGAGAGGCAAAGATGGGAGAAACAGATAAATATTACCTTGCATGTATATTTTACATTTTCATGCAACACCAAGAATCTTTTTAGGTAGGGAAGCAAGTCAAAATATTCATAGAATATAGTAATCTGGTGTATTTTACCATTCTTGGGTAATATGACCTCTTCCATGTTCGGGACCGGAGTAGGGTCCTCCATGTCTTTGGTCAAGTCCTCCTCTGGCTCTTCCTCCTGTTGTCCACGTCTTCTCCTGTGTGTGTGGACACACAAATTAATGACGAACGCGCGCAAAGAAATACCACACAGAAAGTTCTTTGAATTAACCTTACCCCTTCTTTCCTTTCTTCCTGCCTTCAGAGGAAGGAGGAGATGGTGAGCGTCTTCTCTTTTTGAACGGGGTGGACTTTGAGTCCTTCAACAAAGGACAGAGGAAGACACTTTCAATTTTCCACAATAATACTGTAAGATGTATTAACATGTTGCACTCTCAAGTTAAATTATTTTTCAGTGAAAACATCTCCCTCTTCACCAACCTTGTCATCTCGTAGGTGAATGCGTTGACGGAGGATGACTGGTACATTCCTCTCATCCACACAATAGTCTTCCTCATTCATCCACTCATTGAAAACATCGGTGTCCAGAACCCAGCCAGCATGGACCTGGAGCACACATATCCAGCCACACAAAAATATAGCACTAAATGGGGAATTCAGGTTTAGGGTAATATAGGTTGTTGTATTTCTTCACGGACAAAGAAATTAAAACATATCAGAACATCCCCACATGCAAAATGTTACTTAAAAAATTTGGTTCCACCTCTCAAAATGTCAAAACACTGTATATTGAAAAACAGCACTGTAACTGTGCAGGTGTGCTCACCCTCCAAGGTTTCTCTGGATGTAGAGACTCTTCAACCTCTCCTTCAACATCACTCGAGGACAACCAGCTGTCATAACTATTAAAAAGAATAATTAATAATTAAATATTCTGTTTTCTACATTCTGTGTGTGACAACCGGTGTGTGTGTTTGTGTGGGTGTGTGCGTATGTATTACCTGTCAGGGTGCATGCCCCAATGTACCAAGATGTGGTTTTGTTTTCGCATGACAGGGCGCATCCATTCATCTGAAAATATCCGTATTTTAAAAAATGTATCAAGTGAAAGTCGAGCCATTTTGCATATTTTTTAGCAAACACATGCACACACTATGGCTAACCTTCCTCTGTTGATGCAGGTGAGGAATATATGTGGTGACTGGCGGTTGTTCGGTCCTCAGAGAGTGTACCCTGTGGACAGACAAAATGTTACCCAGTGACATTCAGACAATACTAAATTATCAGAGCTATGATCATATTCTTGCTCCTTTATAACTAGCTACACCTGCTTCAGTGTACTTTAAATTGTAATTCTTGCATAAATGTTGTCTCATCGTTACTCCCTTTACCTGGTGCTTGGTGATGATGCCAGAAATTCTGCAAGCGAGCTCCTGATCAAGTGCCGGGTCCAGATAAACCACTGGCAGTGACATGCAGTTATACTGGTGACACACAAAATACATAATCAACGGGATGTCTTTCGTAGATTGGTCACTTTGTGAATGTGTGTCTTTTTACCTGCACCAGAGCTCTTTCAATCATTCCAAACATCTCAACATTCCTTTCAGTTCTTGATGGATTCTGCAGGTCAAACCTTCGCCTGCGAGGGAAGTCATGGGGAAAAGTCAATAAGATTACACAATAAGGAGGGATCAAACAATGCAGACCAGACTTGTGAGGGATACCATCGTGAAAGACATAGGAGGCGACTCACCAGCCCTGCTCAGCTTTGAACTTGTAAGCAGTGCCAAGGATGTGACAGAGTCCACCCCCTGGCCGAAGATCCAGGAAGCACTGTGCCTGCAGGGACATTGTAAAATCAAGTGTTTGTTAGGCATGTTTTTCCACATTTAAAAATATGTCATCTTATCTGACAAAGACCACAATTGGGATGTGTTGTTTTGTGTTTAATCCTATGCAATTTAAATATTTCGACAGACTGATTAAAGGCTTGTATTTATCTCTATTGTTTACCCTTTACTTTATATGTATATACATCAATACAGTGTTGTTGAACAATTTAACCTGCAAGAATAGATGCAAGAAATAGCTCAACACGATTTACAAAAGTTGGAGACTGCGACCAATCAAAGGGTGAGATATTTCAAATTCAGTAAAATAGCAGAAATGTGACGATGGTCAAGAAAACCAATGAGAAACAGACTCACAGGCAGTTTGGTGCGAGCAGGACTGGAAGCTTGTCTGCCAAAGGCATCCTCTTGAAACTGGAGTAGCTGCAGGGTCATTGCAGCCAGAGCCTGACATGATGGAGCATCCACCAGTACATACTACATAAAAATACCCACAAAACGTTAGACATTTAAAGAATGTGATAAGGATAATTGTTCATCACCGTGCTCAAATATAACGTATCACCATCTAGCCAATTCATCAGCACTAACTGGTGTGATTAACCTTTCTGATTTATCTACGTTACATTTGCGATTCTTCTATTGAAGAAACCAGTACAGCACATAAACTTTAGCACAAAATTATTGCTGGCCAGTGTAAACGTAATGCTATCACTCATGAGATGTTTGTTTACAATCAGAGGCAGAGGGACTTTCTGTGGAGGCGGTGGCTAGCTTCTGAGCTAGCTAACTACCTTTTTGTAGTGCTTCCCGATCCACTGTCGCACTACCTCCAGCTGGGCTAAAGTATCAGGGCTCTCCCAGAACCTAGCGGACGGACTGCTGTCTTTTTTCCGATGTGTGGCCGTCCCGGGGGTTGTCTGGCTTGTCCCGGGAACCTCGAGGTTTGTTCCTCCGGACATTGTGGCCATAACAAACCGAGATTAATCTCAAACGAGAGAACAAAACTGGCTAGCGCGCTTGCTAACCTCTGGGTTCTCTGTTTCTCTCGCGAGATTCAACGCGATTGTCTCAGTTCGACATAAAGTTTTCTTTATATTAAGACGTCTTTAATTTACATTTGCAAGTGCTTTTCGATTTGCTTAAATTTTTTTTATAACATGAGACCATATTTACGTACAATATGCAAAATTGTAATTTATGCAAACCAATATTTACAGATTTATAACATGCTGAGACTTTTACTTTGAAGTATGACACACTAACAAACTAGGAAATAGCTCTGTGAAACGCATGTAAACAGATGTCACATTGGCTTGTAGCAAATTGTACATATGGTTTTGCTTTAATGCACTAGTAACTGGCGAATATAGTGAACTTTGAGTTTAAAGCTTTTTTAGCATTTGGTAAAATTAGGACAGAGTTTATTCGGATCCTATTATTGCAGTGATTTCCGCTGCGTTGCAAGAGACAGAACAGATATTTAACTTTTACCGTGACCAGCTAACTGTCTACAAAGTGGTGCTAGCATATTTCAAAAGTCTCATTTTGCTTTCCGTCTGTTTCTATAATTGTATATATGCAAGACGTCCGAGCCTAAGCCTCAAACAAGCCAGCAGAAACAACTCCACCGCTGTCAGACTTCTCTACTCATGTCGTCCTAGACACTGAGGTCCTATGGGTGTCAAGGGTCTTACTACATATGTGGAGGGAAACAGAAACTTCCTCCATGATGTGAAATTCAGGGACAGCTGCCTGGTTATCGACGGCTGCAGTCTCTATTTCCGTCTCTACTTTAACCACGGTTTGGACCAGCAGCGTGGAGGGGACTATGATGCTTTTGCATGCCTGCTCAGCCAGTTCTTCTCTGCCCTGGCAGCCTGCAACATACAGCCATATGTGGTCCTGGATGGAGGTAAGGATGCTTAAGAACTACAACCAACTCCCCAGTTATCGTCCACTTACTTCGATTTATGATAGCAATACTTTCTAAATATGTCCTTTCTATACAAGAGAGAATATGGCTTATTTTTAATCAATTCCATCTACTCCTACTCAACCATCACAGCACCAGATTGATCCAATTTTATAGTAGACTATAGAGAGTATATCTTACACTTTAACTGTTTTTAAACTTTCTTCATGTCTTATACACATTTGTAACACATATTCAATATAATTGTGTAAATAGATAATCAATAAGCATGCACATTCATTTTAATATCATTTGTTTCAATTAACCTGTGCAAATAAACAAAACTCAAACACATTAATCTGAATCATATTATATGTAGGCTCTTTTACCAACCAAAATGTTTTATACTTAGTTTGAAAAGTATTTCAAAGGGGGTACATTATTGGAAAAGCCCTGATCTAAGCTATATATGCAAATAAAAGTTTGTCTGCAGACGTAAAACCCACATGCATGTAACTTCCTCTGTTATGTTTTTATAAAGGCACGGACCCCAGTGACAAGAAGTTTCCCACACTGCGGCAACGTCTGCAATCCAAAATAAAGGAAGCGGACAGTATCTCGCATGGCCGAAACGGCTCTGTTCTTCCCCTCCTCACAAGAGATGTCTTCATTCAGGTCCTCATTCAGAGAGGAGTACCACTGGTCCAGTGCCCAGCTGAGGCTGACTGGGAGATTGCATGTTTGGCTCACAAGTGGAACTGCCCAGTTCTGACCAATGACAGTGACTTTTATATCTTTGACTTGCCAGGTGTGGGTAGTGACGGGAGCATCTTCTCGGCTCTTTGTAATAAATCTGAGTCATGGAATCTCACTGGAATTTTGCAGTTGTTTTACAAACTATGTATTTACTTTGTTTTCTTATCTTAGGTGGTTACCTGCCACTCAATCATTTCCAGTGGAACAACCTTAACGGCAAAGCTTCTCACCGCTACATCTCGGCTCGGTGCTACACAACTAACAGCCTGTGCCGCTGGTTTGGTGGCATGAACAGAGACTTACTGCCCCTATGTGCTGTGCTGATTGGTAATGACTATGGGGCCCCAAAAGATATGGAAACACTTCTTGATCTATTAGATGTCAATATGTTAGGGAGGGGTTGTGGCAGGGGTAAAAGTAGAGCACCTGCTTCCAGAATCGAGGGGATGCTTCATTGGCTGTCCTCTTTCTCAAGTTCAGCGGAGGCCCTGACCGAAGTAAGCAGGCTATTGGGGGAGGATGGTAGTGGCAGGAGAGGAGGGAAAGGTGGGCTCAGTTCACAGCTGTGGGCAGGTATGCAGGAGTACCATATCACCCCTCAAAGCTCTTTGGCTTGCTGGTTCTCTGGAGGTAAGGCTCCAGGAGGGCAGAACTCTCAGCTGGTACAGCTACCAGAGTGCCTGTTGCAGGCTGCAGCACAAGGGCTTTTGGGTCCCTTAGTAGTGGATGCTTTGGTGATGCGCAGGGTCTTGCTCATCCCACAGGTAGAGAACAGCAAGCTACCCAGCAGCCACTGTATTGCCAGAGCTATACGCCAGGCTATATATGGGATACTACTGCGGAGAGTCAAAGATGACATGACACAAGGGAAGGTTGTCAATATACACGGGTTGGGAAGTGCTGTCCTTTCTCAGGATATAAGGGTACAAGAAAGTATTGCCCAGGGTGCAAGGGGTGGGAAAGGTAGAGGGGGGAGAGGACAAGGGCATGGAGGTGTTTTACCCACAAGCGCCACAAGTGCAGCCAGAGTGCAAACTCATGGATCTAGCGCCCCCATGTGTGTGGCGGAGTTTGACCGTCTTGACCTAACTTTGAAGAAAAACCAAGAGGAGGCATATCTGCTAAAATCCGATCTGTGCTTGGATTCACTTGGCCTGGTAAACATGACATCAAAATTAAAGTGTGCTGTCTAGTAACAATTTTAGTCTCTATCTAGAATTCAGTTTTCACAAGAATTATTTGGTCACATTACCAAATGTTGCGCCCTGATTTTATCCAGGCTCCCTTGGCAGTTCGCCTTGGTGTCCTGTTAGACGTCTTAGAGGTGAAAGAGTCTGCCATGGCTCCTATTCCTCTCCACCTGAAGGCGGCTGTAGCAGTGACCGGATTCTGGCTGCGAGAGGCCATACCAACACCGAAACAGCCCCAACTTCAGGCTTTGGTGCTCGGCATGGTTTATGGAGAGCTGTCCTGGAACAATCAGATTGGAGACACCCACCGCCAAAATGCCGGTGTGTTGCAATTTTAATTCTATTCCCAAATAAAATGTTGTGTTTTGCTGTCAAGTACCTTAGTAGTCTATCAAACAGAGATTTTTCCTAAATGGTCTAAAACCCGATGGTGCTATACACTGTTCCAGTGCCACAGCTTAACTGGCCTGCAGAACGCCATGTGTTGGCTGGACTGGATCGACAACGTGTGAGACCAGGGGAGAGACGGGGCTTGGATGTCGGAGTGGCTCACAGTTTCAGCCAATGGCAGGCCTGCCTCTGGGCTGCGCTGTGTCTTAATCAACTATTGCTGCTGCCTTTGCCTGAACCCCAGCTCCCATGGTAAAAGGAGAGACAACACACTGCTTGCATTTCACATGTATTAATCTACCACACAACCTGAATGAGAAAAAGCTGCAAGTAAATGGTAACTGTTTTTATCTCGTGCCTTTCCACCAACCAAAGCACTGTCAAACAAGAGCATGACATCCATTGCTTTCAGCATCAGTTTCCAATTCTTTTCATGTCCACGAGTGTCAACGAATGGTTCCCCCAAATTTTCAAAAAGCATTTCTAACATACGTCTAGTGGGATGTAGTTATGAACTTTTATTGGCAAAGAGTTTGAAGCAACCGTGTCTTGAGATTTCTGCTGCCACCCGAACGCAATACCTGATTTACTAGAAACAAATCTAAAAATATTTGCAAACACCACTTTGGCAAAATGAATGAATAGATATTTCTTGTGATTCAGCTGCCTTCCTCTGTGTGTGTTTCTCTCAGGTTGTTCAGTGGTACCTTGGTGCACGGTCTTGTCAAGTATCTGAAAGGTGGCGGAGCTGCTGAATCCCTTCTAGCTGGCGGCTCCTTTTCCGCACATCTCTACGCCATCCTGCTGCACGCTGTGAGGAATTGCAGCTCCAAAGCCCGTCCCCCTTCGTCAGCAGAAGGAGGGAGGGGGAGAGGTGGAGGTAGGGGAAGAAGAGGAAGAGGTGGGAGAGGAAGGGGTGGAAGAGGAGCAGGGAGGGGAGGGACAGGGACTGAGGCAATGAACAACAGGTTTGCTCTTCTGATGAGCGAGCAAGAATGGGATGATTATTGATGAGAAGGCAGAGAAAATGAACAGATTGATAAAAGATACCTACGAGGGGCCAAGTGAGGAAGGACATTCCAGTGGATTGTAAAACATGCTCAGGGACAAACATCTGTTTGCCGCTGTGCTTCTACATTCATTACCGTGTTGCACTCATTTAACCATCACAAGTGATAGTTATCTGCTTTTGTTGTTAAAATTTGCTGTTGCCAGTTTAAATGATGTGATGCCTTGACATATACGTATCAAACACTTTCCCAAAGCAGACTCTTGCCATATTTTAGCAGCTTTTATGACATTAATATCCGTATTTCATGCTATTGTTGAATAACTCTGCAGTTTGTATTCAATCATGTTAACAAACAATTTTATCAATTAACATACAGATGTCCTTTTATTCAAAACTGGCAGCTATTGTCATCTTACATATGAATTATGTCATTCTATTGCCGATGTCTTAATACTCCATGAATTTGTTCTCCTCAGTTTAATCACTATTGAATATTAAAATATATAAATGAAATTCAGCACTCTTTTTTTTTTATATGATCACGTTCAGCTAGTTTTACACATAATCACATGGATGAGGATAAAATATTTATTAAATCTCTGTTAAAGCAGTTTTAAATTAAGCTAAGTTACCAAAGCATTACTAGAAAATATATACACGATGAATTAAACTACTCTTAGCATGCAGTACCCTCTCAACAAAACACAAGAAAATCACAAGAATGACCTTTAACAGAACGACTAAAAAAATGATTTAACCTGACAAGCTGAGATTTCTTAATACTCCTCAGCTGTGTTTGTGTTTTTAAGCCTTTAGTATTTTTGTATCAGCTCAGTGTAATGTCCTCTAAAATCAAAAGTAAATATACACTTCCTTGTGTCCTATGTCGATGTTGACGTCGAGGCAGATTCTGAGACGACAGGCACGGTGTTTGTCTGAGAGTCTATGAGGTCCATGTCCTCGTCCTCATTGACTCCACATGTGTCGACGACACAGATCAGACAGTTGGTGACGGGAAACGCACGCACCTTGCTGCAAGTCACCCACCTGAACACACACAAGAACACAAGTTAGGAAAGGCATGAAAGAGGAATAATAAAAAAGTCATCAATACTGATGAAATTGACAAAACTGTAAATTGATTTGATCGTTTTTAAGCGTTTGCACCATGACTAACATGTCAGCAGCAATGTGGTAACGATGTCAGCAACACCTCATTTGGGTGATCTTACCTTTATCCTAGTTATATTGAGGTTAGTAGACAAACCTGTCAGCGTCAGTGTGGTACTCCAGCACATGCCCGAGCCTCCCAACCCCTTGGAATCCTGCCAGCACATATACGACATCGCCCACTGCCGCACACTTCACCGTTACACCACGCCACGGCATCGGTGATGTTGCACGCCACTCATTACTGGCAATGTCGTAGTACTCCACAGAGTCCAGTCCACCTAAAAAAAATCAGAAAAGCACAGGAGCGAGTTTCTTTATAGCACATCTTTATACTTAAAGAGTATTATGATACACAAGCCACGGCAGCTAGAAAGTGTATTCTCGCTATTAGTATATGCTACATTTGGAATCAGGAATGATGTCACAATTGAAGAAATTTCTGCTATATTGATGCTTGCAGTCAACATAAAGATAGGAACATAAATATGTTAATAAAAAAATAATATGTTGACTTGGCATATTCAAATATTACTCATTATTTATCAGTGTGTTGTTTGCAGTGATGTTTGCATTATTACCCAGTGCCCCCTGCCCTCCAACAGCATAAATCCGGTTGTCGACCACCACCAGCCCATGGTTCTTCCTGGCCTCTCTCATCCCACACAACTCCCTCCATCTGTGGGCGGAAAGAGGAAGACAGAGGTACTTAGCATGA
Organism: Macroramphosus scolopax; assembly: GCA_901007825.1. Classification (NCBI taxonomy): domain Eukaryota; kingdom Metazoa; phylum Chordata; class Actinopteri; order Syngnathiformes; family Centriscidae; genus Macroramphosus; species Macroramphosus scolopax. Next base: position 8,263 of record CAAKHC010004142.1, on the reverse strand, counting down.
CAAGAATACAATCTATTATTAAAATGCAAAAAATAGCAAGGTAACACTACAATTATTTGAAAGCCACCGTTTGTAATTTAACGCAGTTGCCAGTAGAGATCCATCATGCAAATGTCTTTACCTAATATGTCAACTCATACAGACTATAAACAAGTAGATTGTACAGTCAATTAATTTGACTCACTGCTGGGTGCTGGGATCATAGACTTCACAGTTGTTGAGGACCCTGCCTGAGACGTTGTTGCCGACCGTTCCTCCACAGACGTAGATGAGCCCGTTGGCCTCTACTGAGCCGTGGCTGCAGCGGGCCAACAGCATGCTGGTTTTCACTTGCCATGACTCTGTTCTTGTGTCATAGCATTCGAAAAGGTCCAAGGCTGAGCTTCCTACAGACACACAGACATTATATAACATCATGATGAAATACCTGAAGAAGTAGGTTGTATTTCTCCCAGGAATTTAACTTCTCACGACTTGGAAATTACCATTAAATTAAATGTTACTGCAAACAGTTGCACAAACCACACCAGCCTACAAAATGTATTTATCCATCTCATAATTAAACACCCATCATCCCTCAACCCATTCCTTAAATAGCTCCCTGTACTCACCCACTTCCGACCCCCCAGATGTGTAGATCTTGCCCTGGGCAGCACAGGCAGCCAGGCTGTCGCGAGGTGTGGGAGGACCCAGCTTGGAATACCAGCTGTCCTTCAGGACGTTGTAGCAGTCCATACGTTTGATGGGGAAAAGCTGTGAGCCGCCCAGGATGTAGACCACATTGTCCCAAAAGACGGCTGTAGCATCCCGACGCTTCTCAAAGGGGCAGCGGATGTCTGTCCAGCTGGAGTCCTGCATGAAAACCAAGACTGACACTTAACCGCTGCCAAATATGGTTAATGTAGATCTACCTACACACAGCTCTCCTCTTTTGTTGGTTTATGTAATATATTCAGCATGGGTTTGAACAATTAGACAAAAATGTGCGTTTTGTATCTGTCAACTTATCGTATTCTGAGAAAAGTCTCATCACTTGTGGACAACCAGGTACCTTGGGGTTGAAATAGCGGCAGGACTGCGGCTGGGAGCCTCCAAACAAAGCAATCCGGTAATCGTGCTTCTTGCGTCGTGGTCGGCTGCTCTCTCCCAGATCTTCCCGGTCCTCCAGGGACAGCAGGTGATAGCGCATCCCACCTGGGACAAAGCACAGGCTGTTGTGTGTAGTGTTGCATTAATGTGAATGTGCTCATGAAAAGCCAGAACGCACTTTGGATTCAAAAATACTGCAGTTAGAGAAATGTAGCTAACCACAATGATCTGAAACAAGCATAAAAATGCCTTCACGAGAGCACAATACAGTGGTATATATATATATATATATGTTTATCATCTCTACTTGTGACGCATGGGTCACATGTTTGTGTGTGTATGTATTTCTACGCACTGATGACCATCTTGAGGCACTGTGGATTATCCTGGATGAGGGGCTCAGCCTGCACCGTCTTGGACAGGAATGTTTTGGAGACCAAAGGGAAGCGAACACACCCCAGCACCTCCACCATATACTGCTGTCTGTTACACACATCGTACTTCAGCCAGCGCATTGCTGCGTCATAAATCTAAACACAAATCCAACCAAAAAACATGGATGAAAGTACAGATTTATTACTTTTCTTTTTCGCGAAAAATGTCACTCGGAGAGGTCTGGTACGATCATTCCCTCCTTTGTCTGAACTGTCTGATTAAAAAAGCCAAATACCAGAACTTGAAAAAGTATTTTGTTGCTTTCGTAGCTCTGAGGAAAATATAGAACTATATAAGTGGGCCTCTGAATAGCAAACGTGGACAGAAACTGTTCTTACTACAATGATTAAGAGGAAAGCTCTGTATGACATGTTTGCAGGCTGGTTGTGATGGTTCCCATAGCAAAGCTTAGGGACATTTCTTGGTATTGCAGGTGGGCAAGTTAACATTCAGAGGCACGGTAGACCAGTAAATAGCACTGTTTTTCAATAACATTTATACGGTATGATTCAACACTGCAGATAATGTCCAAAGGATGATAAACGTCAATTTTTATACCGTGAAACAAGTATAAATCTGCAACCCTAATTGTGTATATTATACATGCGTACCTGGGCCTCGGCACGGACAGTGAGTTTGTCCTGGTGCAGTAGATGTGTGAGCTGTGAAACGTCCAGTTGTAAGAACTCATCCAGTTTGTAAACTTCGGTAAAGTGGAGCTGGAAAAAGTCCTCTGCTGCTACCTTCAGCTCAGAACAGTCCATACAGTCTGCCAGGGAGGAGATTCCTGCAGGAGGACAGAGAAGGAGTTAAGTTATTAGCTGCCTCGACCAAACAACATCAAGGGAAAAAGGAAAACAGGCTTTCACCTTATCAAACAATACTGTGCTGGAATTTCCTGGCCCTTAGTCAAGCTATCATTTATATCTGTTGCTGGTGACTCAATAATGGGAGATAAAGTACTCAGCAGATTTTGTGGTAGAAAGTGAGAGAGAATTAATTTTTACTGCTTCTACGTTCTCACCCAGGCAGTTTGTTGCATCAATCTGTCCTTTGAGGAACTCCACACACATTTTCTTCACCGGCTCAATCTGGTATTGGTTGGCTGCATCCAGCAACGACTGGACATTAGTGCTGTTCACGGAAATCCTGCCACACACATACACACATTTTACCATTGACGGTTGGTTCTGATGAAATCACAGCACACAGTAGCAGCTGGAGGAGCATGTTTGTGTAAAGTGAAGGGAATTTTCAAAGCAATGATCTTCATCACCAACACTTTTCATAGAGGAGAGCATTAGGGTGAATTCGTGAGAGAGATATGTGGATAATAATCGGGAGATGATACCATCAAATCTACACATGAACAAGAAACAAACCATTTCTTTCTGAGCATGCAGTTCTTCAACGTAGTGTAAATTTTACTTGACAACTTCAAGTACCTTCCCAGGTCTATATTTCCCTGTAGTCCTATCACACCAACCTAAAACATGATAACTGCATTAAAACTCGCTTGAGCCTTAGTTATCTTTGACGTGCACATAATGTCAGTGTCTGTTTTTAAAGACATGCTTAGCAGCATCTGGCATAACAGCTCATTTTCAAATTTCACTGCCTGTCTCACAGTGATTAATCCGGTCTGTCATGTCCCTCTACTTTTCTTACCGGGCTGTGTAGATAAACTCAATCAGCAGCTCTATGATCTCAGGCTCAGCACTCCTGAGTTCCACCTCATGAGACATCGACTCCATCATACTGGCTGGAAGTAAGAGAAATATGACAGCATGAAATGTTTTTTTTCCAGTTTGTGTGCCATGAAAATGGGAGAACTGCATGATTAATTAATCAGCCTCATGTATCAGGACTGTGGTTTACGACATTGATAATCTTTGTACATTATCCTTAATTACAAATGCTGCTTTTGTGACTGAAGCTGAAATACTCAAAGTGTAACATCATTTTAAATAAATACTTACAAAGTACAAAAAAAACCCAACTATATTCACACCACATAAAATGAGCACAAATTAACTCATAATAATGTATTAACAAGACTTTATCACAACCTCCTTTCACACAATCAGAAAACATCTGACCCTGTTATCGGTGAATGCCATTACAGTTTTTGAAGGGCCAATCACAGCCAGATGAATATTTGCCAATATAAATATACAGTTGATAAACCTGTGCATCTCGGGTTCTATCAGAAATCACACATTCTCCTGCAGATAAGGCAATTATTTACAATGATTCACTGGGGTTCTGTGTACAAACTATCAAGTGTGTCTGACTGTCCGTGTTTGTGTATGTTTGTGTGAGCACTTACTGGTAAACATGAGGCTGAAAAAATGGCTAGCAGCTGCCAGCACTACTCTGTGGGCTGGAAAGTGTTTCCCCTGAACCACCAGGGTCACATCACAGAGAGTACCCTGAAGAGAACACACATACATCAACACATACACTGTCTCCTATTGCAGACACTCACTCTTGACCTCTCCTTTTGTAACTTGTCTTTGTCACATATACAAACCTGTTTCCTCAGGATGTTCATGCCTCCCATGATGCTGGACAGCTGTTTGTACTCCTCTTTAGTGGCACATTTCCTCTCGCTCTTCTTCTTGGGGTTTGACGCCTTCTCCGGAGAAGCCAGCCCCGTCATGCCAGGCTGATGAAAGTTATATGTTTAGTCAAATGAAACCGAAACACTCCTTGTATCGTTACCACAGCCAGCTGTGTTCAGCTGCCGTCTTCGATGCCACTCAGCCACTGGCAGGCAGCTTGCTGTGCTTTTATTGAATAAAAAGGCCAACGGTTTTGCTACAGCTTCTCCTCGCAAGCTCTCAAATAATTACCTATATGGATAAACTTGCGGTTGGGCGTTTATCTCGACTGAAAACAGTCTATCGGTAGATGGAGTCTGTCTGGGCACTTCTGCGTAAGACTCCGGCTATACAAGACTAGAGTTTGTTTCTTCTTCTACGGTTTAAAATCGGCTTGAATTTACTCGTTGTCGCTCTCCAGCGACAAGCATGGTCAACTACACCATGCACGACAGTAACTGAATGGATTGCGGAACTGATTTGTTATCATAAAACACAGTTTATAGATGAAGGAAATACGTTTTGGCATTCAGAACAAAACAACAATGTTGGCTTGCTTCGTTGGAGCAGTTTTTACATTGAATCCTATCAGTAATGTCAATGGCGACAGTGGAACTTATTTACTTCGCTGCATCTCTGTAGGCGCACCTGTTTGTCACGTTCATATCCGTGCAGCAATAAAATAAACAGTTGGAAAAGATATTCAGGAGTCGCATGACGCTGACGTCATGTGGAATGCGGACTGCATTGTCAGAAATAATTGACCTGAAAAAAATTTGAGAGACGCTAGAGTTACAGAAAATGCTTCGTCTTCTCTGCTGTTGCTGCTTCTCAGGTGAAAACTCCGGCAACGAGGTATGTGTGTAACTGTATTTAGTTAAATGTTATAGACAAAGAGATTTTAAAGTGTTCATGAGAGAAACTTGATCACTGCTTTGCTTCTGTGAGGTTACCAGACTACAATTGCTAATAGCCCAATGTAACATTATGTCCAGAACCATCATGAACATGTAATGTAATTTAATTCTACTGTACAAAATGACACGACGTAATTGTCCTAGTGTTTTTATTGGTTCTCTGGAGATACAATTAAATCAATTATTTAAGGATCTAACTGATAAATCATATCAATACATAGTACAATGGTACCAAAAGAGAATAACAGACAAAATATGTGATTTGTTTTTGGATATATGTAATAAACGCATACTGAATTTATAACAAAGTGATTACATGGGTAATCCCAAGTGCCTAAATAGTGCTTTATGTCTGTTTTTGGAAAAAGTGTCAAACAAGATTTTGTGAGGAAAACATTGATCTTCAGACTCAATGTAATGTTTGCTTTTTCAGAGGCAGCCTCTCCTGCAGCCCAGTCCATCTGAACCAAATGGAGCTGAATCAGTCAGACAGATGCGTCCAGCACACAGTGGTACATCATCCCTAAATTACCTTTATTTTGTTATTGTTTTAATTGATTATGAGAATCAGAGCCTTTTGAAATTCAGTATGTTGCCTGACATGTGTCTTCTTAGATGCAAATACTGTGAGGCGGACTGGCAGGCTGGTGATGAGGCGTGTGTGTGTGCCAGAGTTGGACCAGAGATTTTCTGATATGGCTGAGATCTTCAATGAGCAGCAGGCACGCTACGAGTCCATGGTCGGACACATCAGCACCCTACGTCAGAGTGGTGGTTGTACTCATGATGGTCAACTGGCACTATCTGAATGTGTGGGGAAGATCCGAGATAAGCACGGTGAGTTAAGGAGAGAGTTGTCAAATTGATGCTCAGAGCTCCAAGACTGCCTGTTTCCTTTTTTTTCCTCTCTTTTAATCTCCACCTATCTCTACTTTCAGGGGACACATACAGGATCACCCTTAAAATAAAGGGCTATGACTTCTCCCTATCAGTGATTCCTATTGGAAAAGGGGGCAAATGTGAGGAGATGTCTCCAGATCTACAATTCGTCCAGGATGAAATGAAGTGCACTTCCGAAAGCACCAAGGCCACCATATCAAAGGGTACAACACTTCAAGAGCTGATAGGCTGGCTGCTCCGGAGCAAGGATCAAATGACAGAGCAAGTGAAGAGGGCAGCAGAAACTTACCAGGAGCAAAGAAGACTGATTGAGAACCTGGAGGAGAACCTGAAGGAAGTGAGGAGGGCAAAGGAGTTGTCACTGAAATACAGACAACAAGCAGGAGAGGTGCTCAGTGAGGCTGCACAGATAGCAGGGGCTTATTTGTAGTTCATGCACATTTTAAATACTTTAATTGTCCCCTCCAAGTTAGTTACAATTATACAGGTCAAAATAGCAAGCCCATATCATGTATTCATACATATCTTTGTCACTTACATACACCAATAATATCAAAAGGGTTATACAACAGAGAAATGCAAACACACATTGTCACGCATGTATTAAAATGTACCGACAAGCCCCTGTGCATTGCAGGTAATCGCAGCCTCTTGTATGTTATTATAAGGACATCAAGGTTGTTATAATATATGCCTTTTAAATATATTTTTAAGAAATTGAGACTTAGTATGTAATTATGCTTATACTGTAATTTCAAATATATTTCTTTTCCTAGGTGCATGTAACTTCACTAGCTAACATTAGGGGGCATTGCAGACTCACTTTTATATTCTTACCTGAAGAAAGCTTCCCTGCTTAAAAAAATATAAAGATGATCATTATTATTATCAGACTAAATATTGCTATTATTATTTCTGTTGTAATTATTTTATTATGTTCATTAGTATTATTATGCCATTAGCCTGTACACAGGAATCTAACTCGAGGTTTCTTGCGATTGTGCATGTAGTGTTATGCTTTTGTCATATGCAGATTTTCAACAGAAGCCCCATTACTTTTATTAACTGAGTGAAAAATAGAGATTTCCAGCTGCTTTTGATTTGAAAGCCAACAAGCACGTGGTCATATGCCATCTTGATAATTAATTTCGGAAAATCCATTGTTAGAACGGTCATTGTCAAGTGGTAATGCATTATTCATCCCAGACAGACTGTTTAAAGTACTGCTTTTGCCTTAAGCTTCAAAGATGAATTTGTTATAAGTGTTCAGGATTTGATGGGTAAAACGTGAAAACATTGAGTTGCTCATCACGAACTTAACTTATATCAATGCAAAATTAAAATTTGATAAACAGAAACCATTATTAATGGCCTAGACGGAAAGCTAAGTTGATTTGTTTAGATAATCCTGTGTGATTAAATGGTAAAACCAATGCTCCTGTCAATATTTATTATTGAATTGTAACTATATTTGAATCAAGATGACCAAATGTTAATTATTATCGACAAACATTATTCATACTTAGTTTAAATTATGCCATTTATTGCAATGCAATTGACTGCCAATAAATGTCTTATCAACGTCAATTATTAATTGCATCTTTGGAAGAACGGGTCAATCTGCTATCAAAGAAAGAGCGACGACAACCTACTATGATCGTGGAAATATCAACGCGCGCCTTTACGTCTAATTTGATTGGATGCAAGATTCAGGGGGTGCAGCAATTGTTTATTTACCCCTCTCTCATTGGCTTAGGCGTTTGTCTTTCTGCGGAGACCGAGTCCTCTCTTGAAGGTAGTTTGAGTGGAGAAAGTAATGAAGATGGAAGGAGCTGATGTTGTTGAATTATTGAGGAGATTTATGGAGTAGGGAAGGGATACCAGTTTACTCATCTTGACGGAACGATAGAGGACAGCGATTCCAGGAAATTGACAGATAGTATGCCAGTAAGTAAACAGCAACATGTCCAATTCACTGTGTTTCGCCTTAGCTGAGTTAGCTAACTAGCTAATCTGTAAGAAACCGTAATGACAGTTCGAAGTCATTCAGCAAGCCGTGATAGAGAGTTACGGCAGGGGATTCATGTGCAGTGCCCCGGTGATAGTGGTGAACAAGTGCCCTGAAATATCTCCCTGGACAAGCTAAGGCTTGCTGTAGAGCTAACATTACTGGTAAACTGAGACAGACTTTCACGTTCATTATAACGTTAAACACAAGCTAGGTTACCCAGGCCGGGTTGTCAGTGGGACAGACTAACGTTAGCTGGTTAGCAGTGCCATGGTAAGTTCACGGTTTATTATAGTTACGAATTAACTGAT